>JAQGAX010000099.1:0-24756 GCA_034698105.1 Plectus exinocaudatus | reverse complement strand
TCCCAGTCAACTTGGTCCAAGAGATGCTCTGCTTTGATTCGGCTGACTGCCATAGTGACTGCTGCCGCCGAAGTCGTAAAGCCGACCAATCGGGTCAGATCGTCGATTTTTACGGGCATTAGCATGCCCACTCTAATGGTGATTCGCTTCATTGTTTCACAGTTGATGAAATTCGGGAAGAAAGAAAAGAAAATAAGCAAGAAGCAGGCAACCAACGAGGCCATTCTGGATTTAGCATGAAGCAGATCGTGGGCAATATCGTCTTTTCCTATCAAAAAGGCTTAAAGCGATCGTTCTGCAATGCAATGGGAAAGTTAGAATTAAAAATCAGCCATTCATTAAGAAAATATGCGTTTCATATGGGGCACTGGTTGAATATAATTGAAATATCAAAAGGAAGAAAATATTGGGCAGACTACTGAAGAAAGGATTTTCTTTTCTGAAGCAGTGAAAACACCGGAAAATATTATAAGAACGTTTGATCTTCGGGAGCCAAAAGACTGATCAGCTTAACTGACCAAAGTTATATGGACTAACGCAGAAGCCACAGAACAGTAATGCGCACTGTCGTAGACCTACCATCTGTTAGATTATTGGATCAGATGGGGCTTGGGTTAGGGGTTTAGGGTAGGTTTGAACTGGAGTCGTGGATTCGGTAAAATGAAGCGCTATCCTAATGACAATTGATGTATATCGCAAACAGCAAGGGTTCAGAGTTACATACGCTTTTACTGGCAGGATTTACCCCCTTTATACATTAGTTGTGACGTCAGTGAGGAACATCTTTTCTCATGGATCGCGACAGGTAAAAGTGTTCGCCTCTTGTTGCGAATTTACAATCGCGATAACGTGTTCGATAACGCTTAGCGCAAAGGCGGACACGATGAAATGTGGTCAAACATGTTCTCATCGCCTTCAGCATAGCTAGAAACTAAACATGTCATCATCTTTCAAAATTTATGGCGTAAGATGCGTCAGCGATTAACATTTGGCTAAGGTGAGCTTGGGAATGGGTGTTGTCCCCCTACTGGTCCCCTCCCTACGTTTGTCTTACGTCTTCCGCGTTCACCTCTTCTTCATTTCTCAAATTTTCATTTCTCTCGGAAAGCTGAAGCTAGGGGCAAGAAATTTTTGTCAAACATAAGAGGAGTGCAATGCTTCTTGGATTACTAATTTTAGGCGACCTTTTTAAAAATGGTAAACTATTCGATTTTGGCGACCTAAACAAAGAACGCCAGCAAGAGCCGAAAATCTTCAGGGAAAAGGATTCAGGGAAAGTGAAATTTGCAAAAGAACCTTAAAGAGCCGCCGTAAATGTTTTGCCAAAGTAAAGCAATCATTCATCCAAAACAGGCCCGACCGGTAAGTTTGCGTACCAAACTATGTACATGAAATCAAAGTCGCATTCAGTCGATCAATTTGCGTTCAATGGCAAAGGAATGTTCATTTTTCTGCAACGTAAAGCGAACATTGATCAGAACTGGTCCAATTGGCGCAAGTAGGCCTGTACCAGGAACTTAGCCCGAAACCGAAAATCAAGGGTGGGGCAGAATTGGCTTTCAGAGGAGGAGAAATTGGCCCCCTCGCATCTCTTAGCAACGTCGCTGATAAGTGTGTATGTAACAATCTATTAGAAAAAAGAAAAACTCGTATCCACTGCGATCAATTTATTATTCTTTCATGCAGAAATGTCTATTTGCCGTGCGATGACGGTATCGTCACGCCCAAAGGTCTCTTCCCCATACCTCCAAAATTCTATATTTTTATTTTTTGAAATATTTTTCTTCAAACGGAGCGAAGAAATGCTGTCATATGTAACAGAAATTATATACTGATTGGAATTGAAATACACTCCACCATACCAAGCTCAGAGTTGTGGATATTATATGCTAAAGCCATGGCGCACAAATGAAAATAAGGATGCGGAACATTATGAATGATATTACGGTGCTTGCGCGTATGCAAAAGATACTCGACAACTAAACCATTCCAAATCATGCGTTTATATTTTGCGTGCTTGTTTCGTGAGGACCCTGCAAAATTACTGATTTGTAGTGACACGCTTAAGCAGTTGCGTGCGGCCCTCGTTTTGGTATGATCGCTGTGGAAAGCGAGAACAAGTGCAAAGATAGGATGCATCTTTGTCCTTTTGTACAATGCTAACGTCACAGTTACCGGTCTGTTATCGACCAACTGGCAGAGCGCGCATATACACTTGACTCCCTATTTCGATAGCCAGTTATAATAAAGACCACTGATCAGCCGGTTGCATTTGTAGTTTGAAAGCTTTTAGCACAAGTCCGTTATGTTGCGCTTGACGTTGGCAATTTTGTTATTCGGCTGGGTTTCACCTGTAGAAATATGCGGACCGAGCTTAACTTGGACTACATCCAATGGATACATCATGCTAAATGGTAATGCTATTGTCAGATTTATTCATACGCATATTGAGGTTTAAATGGTACAACCTGTGTATGTTTTGCGTATCACTCAATGCTCGAAATAAACTTTAGGCCAACCATTCGTGTTGAAAGGCTTGAGCTATTACGGCTTCGAATTAGATTGGCACTCGCCGGGTGGCCTTTGGACCTATTCACTTGATCAGATGCTCGATTTCATCCAGGCCAATGGCTTCAATGCTCTGCGCGTTCCATTCTCTATGGAGTTAATCAGGAACAATCCGACGCACTTGAACATCAACTGCCAAACAAATCCGAAAATCTGCAACATGAGCGCGTTAAATCTGATGGAAGCGTTTATTGACAGGTTCGAATATTGTGCACTACACAGACAAGTAATTAACCGAAAACTAAACCAAAATTATGGAAATATCGAGATTTTTATAGTCGGCCGGTCTAAAGCTTTAATTTAGCTTGTTTGATTCCGGTCCAATTTGTAGCAATGTGTTGCAAAAGCGCTCGCTCCACGTTCCATTGCAGTCCAATCGTTATGTAATACGTTTTTAAAACGCGCAATCAATCCGGTTCAAAACTCCGTTCACAGAGAAAAATGGGGTTGGTTCCTCCCTGGTCCGATGTCAATTTTGGTTGGGGCATTAAGTAATCCGGTTTGAGGTCTAGTGCACCGAGTAGATTGATCCGTGGTTGAGTGCACTGAGTAGTTCCGTCCACAGTTCCCTCAACGGTCCACGGACCATATCTGCACTCAAAATTGAAATTAAAGGTGCGCAGATCGCGGTATTCTGATAATGCTAGATGCGCATCATCTCTCGGCAGCTGGGGGTATCGCCGAAATCTGGTACAATAGCGATTACCCCGAAGCGGAGGTACTTCAACTTTGGGACCAGCTGCTCATTCGGTTCGCTACGAAATGGAATCTTCTCGCACTTGATATAGAGAATGAACCGCATTTTCAAGTAACGTGGGGGCACGACGAACTGGGGACCGACTTCAATCTTTACGCTGAACGCTTCATCGAGGTTAGTTAATGTATTTGTCGAAAAGCATGTCTAAATGGCGCCAAAGACTCCAAAAGCGCCAAAAAA
Organism: Plectus exinocaudatus; assembly: GCA_034698105.1. NCBI lineage: Eukaryota > Metazoa > Nematoda > Chromadorea > Plectida > Plectidae > Plectus > Plectus exinocaudatus. The sequence continues at coordinate 21,251 of JAQGAX010000099.1, read as the reverse complement.
CGCCCAATGTAACTTTAAATATCCAAAATTGTCCAACTCGCTGCGGAGATTATTGAGAGTTATTTTATATGTAATATGCCTTCTTTTGGCGCCCAACTGTTACAGTTCTAAAGTAGTGTGCGTGGTACGTCGTCGATACGCCAGTTTTCAGGGAAAGAGATAGAACGCAATTGGCTCCCTAAGCCTAAGCCTACAGTAAGCTCATACGCCTGAGCGTGTGGCGTATAATTATGTAATTCATTATAACTGGCGTATCGGGATCGTACGGTGTGCGTACGTACATATACTGTTAATATACGTAAAAGTCATTCCCCAAACATAATAGCTCTCCTGTTGATGACACAATTTTCAATTTAGCACATCGCTAAACGACATCCCCTCTACAAGGGTCTTTTCTTCGTCGAAGGTATCGACATTCAGACATGCAATCCAGACTCTATCTTTTACTTCTGGGCTGAAAACCTGGAAGGTGTACACTGCAAGCCGGTTAACGCATCGAATCAGAATTTGGCACGCCGCATTGTTTACTCGCCGCACGTATATGGGCCGGAAGAGTTTCCCTGGCCCTACTTCGCCGCCGACGACTTTCCGAAAAATATGCCGGCAATTTGGCACGCTCACTTCGGCTTTGTTCGCGAACTCACTTGTGCGTTCTGAGTCCTACCGCATTTTGTAGTCCGACCAGATTCTACCGTTGTCCTACTGTATTTTAAGAAATAGTGGCACAAGGTATTAAAGTGGTACGTGTATGAAGATTGAGTCTGGGGTATACTAGTCCACAAGCCAAATAATGTGAACCCAGGGCGAACGAGCTCGTTCTTTTTACCAAAGACTCTAGACGAACAAAGTAAGTGTTCAACGTCCAACGTCCAACAACTCCAACACTTGAATCATTTCGAAGTTTTATACTAGAATGACAATGACAGCTTACGGTAAGATTACGGCAGGAGGTCACTGTAGGAATACGATAGGCCACCAGAGAAGGATTACAAATAGTGTCCCAAGATACTTCATGGGGTTATCCTTGGCAAGGGTTAGTTTTTCTGAAAAAGTTCAAGTAGTGCAACCGAAATTTCAGTATTCAGAAAAGGACGACCGAATCTATTTCTTGTTTATCATTACGTTCAATTTCAGCTCAACCTGTGGTCATTGGAGAGTGGGCATGGGATAAAATCGGATCGTCGGGTGAAGTCTGGGCACACGCATTCGCCGATTGGCAAAAGGAAAATTGCATGACCAATCAGTTTTGGTGGGCCTTGAACCCAGGAAAATATGGATTACTTCATGATGATTATAAAACTGGAGATGCGGCGAAACTCGCATTTCTTCAAGCTCTCCAGCCAAATCCTACCACATTCGCCCAACGAAATCCGTAAGTTTGTAGTTAAAATGTAAGCACGGTTGGAGTGTGGCCGCCGTTTTTTATTTTCACGATTTTGTGTACCTTAATGCAGTCGTAAAACTGCGCAAGAAGGAATCTTTTAAGATGATTCTTATAACCGCCATTCCAAGAAGAATTCTCTTGCTTTAATTGAGCTGATAAATTAATCAGTTCTTAATCGCGGAATTAGAAAATAAACTTAACAGTATATCAATAACGAGTGAAAAAGGAACACATTTAATGCGCCGAGTTTGTGATTGCATGCAAACACTGTGCAGTGTAGTTGTCGTCTCGGAGGTGAATCAGTGCAAATTGCTTTATGATTTGTTTCCATTTTTAATTGCTGGATAGTATCAGTTTACATGTGAATTCTAATTTTTCTTGATTTAGAAATATTTGCATAACGCACGGATCGTTCACCAATCACGCTTGTGCTCCTTGAGACGTTCAAAATATCCTTAAATGATTACCGTACTTATAACTACTTTCGTCGTATATTGGCAATCTTGGTTGCAAATATTTGCATCTGCTTGTAAGCTGCTCAGCGACCAAAAAGTTATTTTAACTGATGCAGGACCTACTTCTTTTTATCGAACGCTGCCTATGGAAATACAGTATATGCGATACCCTTATTAAGGGTCATCAGATTGTTTTCGACCGCTAACCATGTATTGTTGTGTCTCGAATAAATAAAAACTTTGATGTGAGCGACATAATTTAATTGTTCTCATTAGAGTGTGGTCGTTCAGAAACGAATATTGGTTCGATTGGCTTCTTGTACCCTTGACCACACCAATCTCAGGCATTTCATTATGGTATGCGTAAGCGTGACACTTAAATGCAAGTTTTATGCATTTCTGCAAGAGTATAATACATTACTGCATACAATGTGTTTTCAAGCGCACTGCTGCATACAATGCATTACTTTTCGTGTGTTCGTATTTCCCGCGCACAACCTCAGTGTGACGCAGGGGTTAAGTATACTGTAATGACAAGCCAGAGATTGTTGTGATCGAGTGTACCGTAGTCTATCTCCACTGGGCAACCGTTATATTCAAAACTGTTGCATTCACAATTGCGGGAAGTGTCTCGCAGTTAGTCAGTTGGAAAGTGGGCGTGGCTAATTTTTTTGATCAATCATCACACTTTTGATCAAGTAATTATAATAGCAACAGTTGAAAATTCTACTTGACCGAAGGATCTGCCAGATTATCGTATGCTTTCGTGAATACGGTACCACGAGAGCTTAGGGTATTCTGGCGGATGCGTACTTCAAAAATTGTACTGTATAATTATCACGGTTTCATGAAACCCTCAACAAAACTTGACAATCTCGCGAAGATATGAAAGGTCTACGACGACAACCTATGGCCAATCGAATCAGTTATCGGAAGTCGATGGATCTCGGGCGAACGAACGAAACCGAAAGCATGGTCAGTTAGAGTTAGCAAAAGTATTAGTACCTCAGCAACGAATTTGAGATGGGAGAAAGGGAACGCTGAGAGTTGGTTTCATTCGTCATTACTTTTAACGTACCTTTGTAGAGTTATTTCAGTAGGAGTGAAAGGAAAGAAGGCAGAACGGACATTGCGTATTCAGTTTTTACTTGCCCATACCATTCCAAATCCTCATGAATCTATTACAAAGAACCTACTGTATTATACTCGTGCAGAAATGCAAAGCTTGCATTTAAGCGTCACGCTTAAGCATATCATAATGACATGCCTGAGATTGGTGTGGTCGAGTGCATCTGCAGTTAATCTAAACAATATTTGTTTCTGAACAAGGGAGTCCTGGTTTACATTCTTCATTTGTCGACTGCAATTGTCAGTAAAGAAACGCACTGTTTGGCAAGTGGAAAATTGCAGTTGACAATCGAGAAAGGTAACCTACTACTCTTATTCGTAACCTAACCTTGTTCATTAGTTCGATTGATGAATTTGCCATGAGGTTGTCCGTTTCACAACATGGATGGATGCCAATGTGAGTGGCTGCCGACGTGATGATATTAAGGTCATCTCAACGTATGTTACAGACAATGAAGAGTGTCACATTCATTTAGCGCGAATAACCTTAATATCATCACGGTGGCAGCCACTCACATTGGCATCCATCCATACTGTCAATCGGACAGCCTCATGGCAACGTCATCAATCGCAATAATGTACAAGGTAACGCGAGTTCTTATATTCTTCATTTCATACGACTGTCGTTGCAGTTTGCTATTAGCCAAACAAAGCGTTTATTTTCTTACTTTGATTGATTGATTATGCTGTAAACGAGCTCATAGATTACGCATCAAAGCAGAATTCAACAAAGCACTCACATCTTACGCATCATGGGCGAAGCTCGCAGATATATGAGTAGATTCTCTTCACTCCTTTTTCATATCCTCTCCCATTCACCGTTTCACGCTGTTTGCATATCAATATTAAAAAACGTTCAAAGTCACTCAAAGTGGGATGCATATCAGTGACGGTCATTTAAACTGAATCCAACGTTTTTTGCCCAACCCGAGAAACCAGAACAAATTTCGTTTTTTAAAACCCATTCCAAACTAATCGAAAATCGATCATTTCAGATTTCATTGCCGTATTGAAAGTTCAATTCATTGTGTTAATGTGAAAACTTCATCCAAAGCCAATTCTGATTGGTCAACCAATCGGACATTTGAGTTAAAGCAGACCGCAAAGTGATTTATCGGTTACGTTCGATTTTAAAATGAACATCAGTAATTAGGAAAGTAACAGGAGAGGGCATATCGATATTTCGTGGGCTGAAAGATAATCTGAATTGCAGGGATAGGACTTCAAAGATTTTTAAATGGTAAGTACCCTTATCGCTTAAAGTTCTAACACTTATATACAGTAAATGCAGTATATGGTTCCCTACCCATCTTAAGTGAAAAAAGTGAATACTTTTTGTCATTTGCCGGCCCTTGCGTCCTAGTTTTCAGTTGTCTTACAGTTTTGCGTTTACTGTGCCAATTGTGGACTGTGACACCTTTACAACATCAGTTTGTGCAGAAATAAAAGTTGTATTTTCCTTTGAGAAAACTAATTTCACTCTCTCCCTCATTCTATCTTGATGTGAACCAAATTGAACGAAAAATAGACTTCCGATCAACTACGGATTATTAAATTTTTGCGTTTATAGAAAATTGGAAGTAGATACTGACGTTTGAATTATTTAATGGCCAGAGCTCCTATTATTGCTTTGTTCTTGCTTTGGACGATTTCTTCTGATGAAGCCTGCATGCAAACCATCCCGGTCACTGATCTCGCCATAACTCGGACAACTGTTAGAACAACGGCTACAACTAAAATAACAACTGTAAGTGTTGTACACCTTAGTTGTGAAATCGGACGCAGGAGCAACTTTGATATGATGCCGTATTTTGACAATTAATGATACACGCAGAACGTACGGTTTCCTCAGAGTTGCATTGATAAGTGTGTATTGTTAACGGTTACATGTCAACATTTCGATAAAGCGTCTGCCTAGTGACAGTCGTTGTTAGGACACTTCATCAAAATGTTGACACTTAATCCTTTACACGGTTCTTTGACCGGTCGAGTTCATCACTGACCAACCATCGAAATTAAACTTGACCATCGGTTACCTACATTGGAAGTGTTCGACTTGTCAACGTGCGATCTATCTCGTTTCTGAATTGCCCACAAGTGGACTGCGGTGGTTGTTACAATTTTTATTATGGAAACTGTGTTTCAATCCATATTTGTTGGAGTAATTGTTTGCTTATCGCCAATAGTCCGACTCCCTCTTAATGAGGCTTGTATGCAAACGATACCTGGGGACGATCTGACGGTAAGAATGAATGCGGAAGGAGCTACACATTCCTAGTAATTTTTGGCCAACGACACACAATTTAAAGTCGATTGAGTTACTGTATCCCTCAAGAAAAATTTTAACTGCAGAATGCAAATTTCAGACAACTACCGTAACTCAAACCTGTACTGTCGGCTCAACACCGGGTGGAACGTATAGTCCGGCTCCCGGTACTATAATACCGGAAGGAACTTCTGCTATTCTCGTATGCGATCCAGGAAATAACTTTGTCAGCTCTCCAGCGGTGGTCACTACCGATTGCTTCAATGGCGTATTGACGCCAACTACGGCATGCACACCGGTGAGTTCTGCTTGTTGGAAAGGTATTATTTGTTGCCAACATATGCCACAAATTATGTATGTTGTCTGTTCTGTGAGGAGGGATGAAGAGACGTCTCTCTTCACAAATTGACCTAAAATGGGTGAATTTGTGCTGTCCACCGACTAACGCTGGACTTAGATGTCCATACATATGTACGTAATATAAATGCCAAAATAGTAATACTGTAGTTGTATAGTAGTACTGGAAAGGATATGATAATGAGAATCTCATTATCATTTATCATTAATTGCATGATAATGATATCATTATTATCACTATCGTTATTATCATTTTGAATTTTCGATTATCATTATCATTCTCATTTTTTCGACCGATTCTCATTATCGTTATGAGATTCTCTTTAATTAATAATGATGTTCTCAGAAATTTTCTCATTAATTAATACCCTAAGTGGTAGTTAGAATAGCTAAACTTGACAAAAAAGTGTGCAAATTTAATGCAAAATGTCTACAAACATTTGTGATTATCATATCATTATCATTAATAAGGTGTAATGACTGATGTATGAGAATTATGTAAAATGATAATGATATCATTCCCATTCTCACTAATTAATTTTTCTCATGTTTTTTATCATTCTCATTCTCTTTAATTAATTTTTATCATTTTCCTTGTCATTATCATTTTTTTATCAATATCCTTCACTGGTACTTATAATGCAAATATGAATTTTGCAGTCGGGGTGTCCGAAGTATGAGCATTTCGCGATTTCGCAATTCTTGCAATTATAAAAACTGGTATTACTTTCGAGTGTCTATCGCATTATCACCATTGGCAGTCGTTGAATTGTTAAATTCGTAAGGACCAATTCCAAACATTATTATATTCCAGATATTTGCAGATTGTTCAGTGTCCATCTGCGGTGCCACTGTTTGATTTAAGCGATACTTTCGTTGTTAACGGTTTCGTTTTTTTCACTCCGTCGACGACGGGCCCCATCCCAGTTGGCCAAACCATCAGTGTTCTCTGTGGGATGACCAACCTGCAACCATTTGGTACGATATTTTATTCGCAATTGTTGAGCACTACTTTAGTAATAATAAAGCGCAGTGCTACGGAGTCATATTTATTTTAGTTAGTATTCGTTTCGAATCATTTCGTTGTTCAAAGGGATGATTTACGCAAAGTATCATGTCAACAAAAACGAAGAACTTGAAAGTTAACATTTCAACGCCATAAAGATTGATCTGACCACGTTGTGCATTACAAAGTCGTCCTTTGCAGTATAACAGTCAATATTCATCGATCGCTATCTATAATTGTTCACGTACTATTATTTTAAACAATAATATTGAGTTATTTTAGAAAAATTTTCGAAACAAATAATCATTAAAATTTTATCGATAAATGCGCAATTACGTTGGAATACATTTTAGTTTTAGCAAACTATAGTATACTTTTTCGATCTTCAGGTCACATCATTGGTAATTCAGTTAAATTTAACTTCGATAACGGCCAAGCTGCATGCCAGAACGCCAACAACAGTCCACTCTTTGTTGCTGAAGAAAAATTCTTCTTGACGTGTACAACCAGCGGTCAATATCTTGCGAGCATTCGTTTCGGCTTTACGCCCAGCGGCATTCCATTTTCCGGCATTATTAGCACACCTGAAGCAATTACTTGCCAGTTTAGTCTTGTAGGGGGGTGTCCAACAGGTATATTTTTAGGGTGAAAAAGCTGAAATCATAGTTTCATTATGGGGTCCGGCGAGTCTCCTAAATTGGACCGAAGTGGAATACAGTTCCCAACCACCCGAAATTCGGTCGGTGGCCAAAAATAAATCGCGGTTTTAAGGACGGATTTTTATTTCTCAGTACTGAACTTTGAGTTTTTTTCGCTGAAAGTGGAATTTAGGCTGCCGCACCTTTGTCGCAAAATCCTTAGACTTACATTTTTGTGTCTCCCACCTCTTGATGATATGCGCCAGGGAAGGAATTTGAAACTTATCGTAGTCATGCACGCACTTGAAGTGCGTATATGATTTTCAATGAACTGGATTTAAAGTACTGAGGCATGTATGGGGCCGAGTGGCGCCACCCCCTCTCTTAAAGCTTGCTGCTACTTTATATTCTGCCTCAATCGTTCGCGTGTTTTTCTGCTGTTTGCAATAGCCATTTTATTTGGACAACGTTCCGCATCTTGAAATCGATGCGTTATCGTCGCCTTCTGATCACACTAGGAGATGGCTAGTCGAACTGTTTCGTCCAGTATTGTGATAGAATAATAAAAAGCGTAACAGAAGTTGTGATGGACACTATCATACAAGTACAATATGGAGAAAATTTAACTCTCCGACACCAATTTGCAAAATTTTACTCTTGCGGTCTTGGTCTGCTGATATTCTGATACAATATTAGACGTTCTTCCGGTCAAGTAAACAAATGTGCTGTGTGAATAAAGGCAAGCAATATCAACACACCTTTCAGTTAAATTTTAGTTCAGTTCATTCTATAACACATGTATATACATTGCACAATCAAACATGCCCGAAAAGCAACGAAGATGACCGAACGTTCAAGGTAAACAAGCATCCAACTGAGGACAGTACTGGAAAGGATCCATTTGGGTCACTGCCTTGCTTTCACGTATCAGCTTTGCAGCGCGAAAACATTACAGTAGTCTGCTGAACCGGCCTCCAAAAACTGTAAAATTACGACAGTTTTATGAAACTGGCTCTTCCAGTATGCAAAACAGTACAAGTTAACAGTACAAAACTAATCTTATCAAGATCCCATCGGCATCGCCAGGTGCGCTCGCTAAATGCACGCACACCAGCCACATTGTCATCATTACTTTCACACCTGTATCATAAACAAGGGCGGAATGATCGCTCTCACGATTTTGTTTGGCTTACTTTTCTACACTAGCTTTGGACAAAGAATCAATTTGAATGGTTAGAAGACAGTTCCGTTTTTAGTTTCATTCTCCGTACAGGTTCTTGAGGAGGAAGTTGGGGGTTATCATACAAGCCGGGTGACCGACGACGAACTCGGTCCCTCAAAATTGGGAATGAGGGAGTATAATGAAATTTTTTGAAGTATTCGCTCGATGTTTACGAATGCTTTGAGCATAAAACGCGACTGAAGTCGGGTTCGAACCGGAAAATATGGGCTCGGGCCGGAAAAGTCGGTCCGATGCCATATCTAGTGGACCACTTGGTGTATCGGAGAGCAAACCCGACTCTTAATCTGGTGACGCGGGTACGAGCTCGCTGATGCACAAACTTTTTGCGTGTCTCTCTCTCATTCTTGTCACGTTGTTTAGGAAATCAGTGGACATTTCGAGGATCGGACTCCAATGGTAAGACATATGCTGGTCTGGCTACCGTGCCGGGCGACATTTACACGGACATGCACAATGCGCAACTCATCCCTGATCCTCTGGCGGACAATAACGATGAAGCCCTTCAGTGGATCGGCTCGACAAATTGGATTTACGAACGAACGTTCCAAATTGATGCGTCCTTATTAAATGTGAGCGATTTTTGCGACCAGAGGTGGGCTGGGGCTTTCGTCTTACCTTCGAAAAATATTCTTTACCCCATGAAGCAGGACCCTAAAAACATTTTTGGGTACACACCCTCATTCCTACCCCCACACTCAAGTCTGTTTCCAATTTTCTGCAGACACGTGCATGGACCGACGGAGAAAAAGCGGTATTGTGGTAGAAATTTTCCGTCAGGACCAATTTCATTTTTAAATAGTCGTAAAATATCTAGCAAAAGCCATCCTAATTGGTTCTGTCTCTGAATTGAATATAATACAAATCCGACACTTAATTCGTACCTATCGAACATTTTAATTGGATCGCCTTGAACGTGCGTGAATATGCCTACAGTATGCTATAAAGCGGCAGTTATAATGCTGACACAAGATACAAGATATAAGACACAAGATACAAACAGTTTTGTATCTTTGTGTCTTGTATCTTGTGTCCGCATTATAAACTCCGCTTAATTCAACTGCAGAAGCCAACACTGATTCTCGTTGCGGAAGGGCTGGATACAGTAGCCGATGTGCTGCTCAATGGTCAGCTCGTGACGTCCAGTAGCAACCAGTTTCGATCGGTCGTTGTCGACGTCAAAAGCTTCGTCAAAGCTGGCAAAAATACTCTCACTGTGGAGTTTCAGCCTCCCGTAACTTATGCAGCGCGTCAGTTGGATAAGTACCAGGTGTGAACGACAAAGACCACTACCATATTTTAAGAAATAGTGGCACAAGCAAAAATAGTCGCACAGGGTGGTACATTTTGGATCGATAAACGAGAAGGATAAACGGTTACGTATCGACTTTTTGGTAAAGTATCATAGTAATCGATCCAACTACTGTTAAAGTGTACCACGCTGTGTTACTATTTCTGCGAGCGCCACTAATTAAAATACGGTTTTCAATTTATTTTTCTCCTGATTCAGGATTGTTTCGTCATTTTGAGTTCGTGGGAACTGATGCGTGTGTTCGTTTGCCTCTGATCGTAAGCTGACCATCATATGATGACTCAGGAATATTCTGAGACGCTGAATCGAATGAACATGTCGCTCTTTAAACGTAAAACCCTCGGTTTTCAGGGCAATTCGACAAAAATTTCAAATTTGAAATGCAATTTTGTCACAATTTCAAGTGACTATGTTATGAACGTGGCTTAAGCAGCGTCAAAGCATACTTTAGCCTGTCGCAGAAATGAGTCGGTTTCAATCCGAACACTTAAGTTAAAGTCGTGCTTAGGGGATATGCTTTAGCACTGCGTTAAGTACGTCTTTAACTTTAAAGTACGCGTTACTTAGTACGTAATGTAATCGGCATGTATGTAATCGGCAAGTATGTAATCGGCCCAAGAAGCATTAATACTCACGAAGCTGTTTGATGCTCAATTATTGCAGCCACTGCTTCCGACCACTACATTTGCGCGGGACTAAACGAAAATTAAACATTGCAGGCAGTCTACGGTCATGGTCTCCCACCCGACTGCCCTCCAGAAGTTCAACATGGGCAGTGTCATCCGCATTTTCTTCGCAAAGCGCAGTCGAGCTTCAGCTGGGACTGGGGGCCATCGTTCCCGACTGTCGGCATTTGGAAGGATATCTTCATTGAGCCAGTCGATTACTGCTTTTTCCGAAAGATCTCAGCAGTTCCAGTTCAAGCAACTGCCGGCGGTTGGTTTAAGTTTCCTTCTTTAGCATAGGTGTGCCAAGAGGGCTTGGATAGTTACCTCCCACAAAGTGATCGAAAGCGGCGGAGTTTTGCAGCCACCTAAAATTGATCAAAAAGGCGCGATATTTTTAATTATAAAACTGTAACTGATTTTAATTTTGCACTATATTTTGCTGATTTTAGAGGGATATCTAAAGTTCATCCACTTTGTGTCGGTTGGGAAGAGTTAGAACCTCGAGAACTCCCCCCTACCGATCGTATCCGTATGCAATCAGTTATCGCAATTACGGTATCCCCATTACTCATTTTAATTTTAGCTGCGTGGATGGTCCGCGCTGAGTTGTTCTTAAACTGCGCCGGGCAATTCGATATCAAAGCGACTATCAATCTGCCTGATTTGTCGATTAGTCAAAGCATCAGCACTCGTTCAACTACCGGCGCCGTTGTTGTCAGCCTGAATATCACCATCCCATCAACAGCTAATGTGCAGCTGTGGTGGCCAAATGGCTATGGCATACAAAACCTTTATGCTGCTAATGCGTCGCTAACTTTTCCAAGTACGTAATGTATTTACAGTATTCTGTTTGTGGCGGGGCATATTTTACATTGCGCGCATGGCGCGCCATGAACGGAATTACGGACGGATTAAACAACGGGATGGAATTATCAAAACTGTTGTGCCTGCCGCAAAGTGGCCGCAAAAAATTTTAACCCTCTGACGGGTTGTTCAGATGATATAAGGTGATCGAAAACAGAACGAAATTCTGTTGAATTAGATTTTTCTAATTTATAATGATATTTTTTTTCATCTAATTCGCTTGCAGACGGCCACTCTATAACGTCGGATACAATTCAAATCGGTTTTCGCACCATTCAACTTGTGCAAGACCTGGTCGATGCGAAAAATCCCAGCAAAGGACGCACGTTTTTCTTTAATATTAATGGTGTACCGGTGTTCCTCAAGGGTAAGCTATCAATAACTGGGGAGAATCTGGATGAAAAAATCGCGCTGGGTAAATTTGACGCATCAGTAGTAGATCCTCGTATCCATTCTTAGGCGCATTAATGTTTAATGTTCGAAGATGTCCAACCGCCCAGTGCCCTAATGAACCGCCCACTGACTGCGACAGCTTAATTCATTCAATATTCAGTAAGCGGAGAACATATGTGAATTAAAAGTTGGTACAGCATAAATGTCTCGCTGATTCACCCCGGACTATTCATATCCCCAGCATTTCCCCATATCACAGAATAATTTACGCAGTCTTCGTATGTGGAGCGCATATCACAAAAAATATTATGGAATATATCCACCCCGAGGCAACCAGCAAGACTTTTCAATTTCATTCCTCGAGTAGCGAAAAGGAATCTTGCGAGCGTGCACTCTTCTTCAGGTTCAAACTGGATTCCGGCGAGTCCATTTCAGTCTACAATTGATGAGACGCGCCTTCAGTTTCTGTTCTCGTCGATGGTTGAAGCCCACATGAATGCAATACGAGTGTGGGGAGGTTTGTTTTTTTGGTTTACTTGCTTATCGTACCAACTACTCGTGATCTGACATCAGTTGTACCATGTCTTAGCACAGCTGTACCACACACAAAAACTTGGAAAATTGTCTTCCCTGGTCTCCAACCAAACTTCCGTCCCCAACGATACATAGGTTTTCGTTCTATTTGTCGAATTGGGGAACGTTGGAGGAGCCGTCCACATGATACTTTCAGAAATTTTTTCGGTGGCTCATGCGCCAAATTTAAAACTGTTTTTTCCCAGAGTTTCATAATTCTGACAGTTGAGGGAGATCCGTAACCCCTCCGATAGGAGCCCACTCAGAAAACAACTATGCAGCGACACAATTTCACTTTTTTATGGTTTCGTCAATGTATTCTAGGCGGCGTTTACGAATCAGATCGGTTCTATCAAATAGCTGATCAAAAAGGCATTCTCATTTGGCAAGACGCCATGTTTGCATGTGCGCTTTACCCAGTCGATGATGCATTCTTATCAAACGTTCGCGCGGAGATCCAGGAGCAGGTACGTTCGGTCAATTTAACCCACTGGTATACCAGTGTACTTACTGACTCATTACCAAATACGGAATTACCGTAATGTATAAAATAGTCACTTCGGCACTTGTTATGAGTGGGCGTCGCAATGCGGCCAATCGATTACCGTATTTTAAGAAATAGTGGCACTGTGCCATTATTATTTCAACCTTCGTCCAAGGCGCCTTGAACACTTGCCAAAAACTGTAAACATAATGGGGACCAAGGTGTTTTTGGCTTCACCCCTGTAACGCTATTTCTTAAAATACGGTATGCATCACACTGTTCATATCATATTCGGAGATTATCTTGATTATATCAATAGTACTTGAACAAATATAGCATGCCGGTCACAAAAAGTTTTAATCGATAATGTGTCTTTTCCATAGCATCGGGTTATCATTATTACCAAACTTCAATTGTCTTTATCTTATAATATTTGTATGATAATATTGGTACAATACTGCTGCTGCTACAGGTCAATCGTCTCAAATACCATCCGTCGATTTTTATTTGGGCGGGCAACAACGAAAACGAAGTGGCTATCCGAACCCACTGGTGGCAGGAAAAGAATTTCACTGAAGACGCCGAGGCCAAAGATTATGTCACTCTCTACAATAACACAATTAGACCAATCATTCGCGACGAAGATTTTGGTTCGCGACCATTCGTCCTCTCGAGTCCATCGAATGGAGTCGAATCAGAGCAGTGCGTAGTTAATCAATTAGTACTTTAATATAAATGGCATATTTATTCTTAAAAAGTGCATGCGCCACTATTCTTCAATTACCTAAAAATTAGAAAAATAGGCCTTGATGGGGTTATATCTCATTTAGATTCTTTCGAAATTTTTACGAGACACTTCAGCACGTTATACATTCATCACCATATTATCTGTATGCCATGCGATCACTCAAATTCAATTGAGTATCAGTTCAATAATGCAATAATATGGGATGCGCCTCTATTAGAGACTGCGCTTTTATTAGAATAAATACGATACTATACTTAATCGCTGTTTTTTTTTTCAGAGAAGGCGGTCTCGCTCATAATCCTGGCGACCCTGCATATGGCGACATCCACTACTACAACTACATGTCGAACGGCTGGCAGGATTCAACATACCTCATCCCACGCTGCGCGTCCGAGTTTGGGTTTCAGTCGCTGCCGACACGCAGCACTCTGGCAAAAGCCATCAGCACCAATCAGTACTGTTCCTGAATCAGTTCAAAGGATGCAGCAGTGCAGGATTTTTGTAGTCGATCTGATCCACGGCCCGATCAAAATTTTAATTCAATCAGTCTAGATACGACTCGGTACAAGGTGACCCGAATAGCTTTCGGTCCACAGTTAGTACTTAGGGACCATACACGCATCATGTAATGCTTTGGGAATGGGGTTCGAATGTTAATTTAAGGACGCATAACACTGTAGCATAGTACTGGTTACGGTAGCACACTATAGGTTACGGTAGGTATGCGTTACGAGCTTTACGTATTATCTATACAGTCGCTTAGTTAGTTCTTCATATTACTGTATTATTAAATTTACTGAGTACTAAGAAGAGATAAATTTGCACTATTGCATCAGTTGTGAAATGGGATCATGAATATATTTCTCCCACTGGATGCTTTATTTGCAGATATGACTGGGATTACTTCGGCCGCCCATTTCAAGATAGGCAGCACCACGATGGTGGCACTGTTCAAATGCTCTATGAAATATTTAGTCATTTTGATCTCCCTCGATGCCTCGGCAATCAGCAGGGCACCGGTCGTTCACTAAACGATGTCCCCAATATAGCTGATATACGACAACTGAGCCAGCGTAACAGTAGCCATTTCTTGGACGCCGTGATTTTCATGACTCAGATGCATCAAGGAATTGCTTACCAGGCTGAAACAGAACATTATCGAAGGTTAGCAGCTCTTTTTGCCGTATTTTCAGAAATAATGGCTCAGGGTATTCTGGAGAATGACATGCTCAGAATCAATTGTAATATTTGAAGAAATTTCAGTTTATTTGATTACTTGAATATTTGAAGATATTGTTTATCATTGTTCTAAACACAGAAACTGACAGCGACTCTTGAGATTGCAGATGGCGTTCAGATTTTAACAGTGATGGTTTGGGAAGAACAATGTGTGCACTCTACTGGCAGTTGAACGATATTTGGGCGGCGCCAACTTGGGCGTCGATCGACCACGGCCTGCAATGGAAGGCAGCGCATTACTTTGCTCGTCGCTTCTTCGCACCACTAATAGGCATGTTCGTCAACCCGGGACGGTGTCATGATTTACATTTGAAAGAGACATCAAAAAATTTAGAAATTGCACGCTGTTACCTTTTCAGCCGCAAAGTCGGCATACTAATAATTGGCCTGTTCATTCGTCCGTCATGATGCAAAAATTTGCATACACTCGATCACACCCATCTCACGCATCGTTATAGTGCGCTTTTCCCTGCGACGCTTAGAGGTTGCGTGCGTAAATACGAATGCATGGTTTGGAATGGTTTCTGCACAAATAAACTATTTCAAACCATTTATTCATATTTACGCGCGCAACCTCGGTGCGACTCAGGGAAAAAGCATACTGTAACGATGCGTGGGATCGATGTAGCCGAGTATACTTTTTAGTGTGTTTGTAATGGGGGGCTTAAATTTGCATTCGGGGAATTTCTGTCACGATCATTGACGCGCCTTTTACTGCACCAAATATTTATTTATTTGAGATACGACTCAACTATCCATTTTCTTAAACATATCATTCCTTTTACAGTTTCCATGTACGTTGATGAGAAGACGAATACACTGCAAGCATCGATAGTGTCAGACTTGATGACGGATGTGCGGAATGCGACTGTTGTCATCGATCAGCTGTCATGGACCAATGGATTCACGCCTGTTCACACTTATCAAACTAACATTGGTAATTGCAACATGATCTCGTTCTATTGATCTAGTGTATTATAGTTCGATCTATATGTACTGTAGAAATTCTAACTGCGCATGCATGCGGAAAGAGAGACAGATGCGATGTCTCAATATTTAATTTTACCCATTTACAAAAAATTGATGAAATCCCCAAAATTACTCATATTGGCAGAATTTATTTTTATACCGTAGTTCAGGATCGGTCAACTTTGATTGCCATCAGCGACTTGTCGTTACTACCAGATTCTTTTGAAAATCCTCCACCCCAAACGACTTTCTCTATTGTATAACAAATCCATTTTCAGTGCCCATTGTGGAATAGGCCGAGACAAAAGCGGATTAATGAAAGGCGCCATCTTTACCTAAATCCATAATTTGTCCTGGGAAAAAATTATTATACAAAAACGAAAAATAAGTCATATGTTAGTGTGGGGTTATTCGGAAAAATCCATTAACCGATATCGTTATAAACAAATTCATTATGTTTTATATTCTTGCAGATGTGCATTCACTCAGCGCCGTTCATTTGCCGTTGAGCAAAGAATCAATGAAAACAGGCGCGCACGTATCCATCTTCCGTGCTCGTCTATTTAACGCGACCGGGAAACTGATTGCTCCAGAAAACGTACTCCTGCCTGATATGCTGTTCCTCGCCGATCCCAATACATTTGGTGATATCGCCGTGCGCAGTGTGGCAATGGGAAATGATCCTGGTCGAGTGAGTATTTTCGCCTATTCAAGGGTGTCAACTGGGTCGTGGCATTGATGGAGCTGTTGGAACCATGGTCACAGGGTGGTCCCAGGGCGCCGGGCGGGGCCCAGTAGAACAGGGGGCCAAGGCGATCGTTTAAGGTCGCCTTCGGTGGCCCAAATAGAGATTGGTCCCTCTTTCCCTAATGAAATCAAACTGGGTTGCGCGGTGCGTATCATTTTTAATTCACTCTAATTTGCATTGCAACACAGGTGAACATTGAGTTGAGTGCAACGGCAATCGTGCCACTTGTTTGGCTTGAAGTCGATGGTGTGCTCGGCTGGTTCGACGAAAACGCATTCACGATGACTAATAGCACAAAAACTGTCGTCTTTCATTCATGGTACATTAAGCATTTAATTGTTGCGTGGGAATAATGTTGACAAGTAGAGCAGTTCCTGTTTAATAATTAGTTTAGTAACTTATGCCAACTACTAGCTTAGTACTAATTACTAAAAGAAATTGTTGAGTAGTTTTGCATAGGTGGACTATGGGCGGATAAAATAATCGTTACTTAGGCGTTACTTAGTTAAGTAATGCGTAAGGCAATGATGAAGCATAGCGCTGAGTATCGCTAAGTATTACTTAACGTTAAGTAACGATTATTTTATCCGCCCTATGTATATTTAGCTAGTAAACTGTTGCCAGTTTTGTAATCAGTGCAATATTAATCATTTTACTACATAAAATTATTTAGTAATTGTACTAATTGATTCCGAGGCTCATGATGGTATATCAATAGGAGCGCCACAGTTATGCCTTGGGTATAGTACCAGTTGCATACGCGAAAAGGAAATAACTTCATAGCATCGAGCGCTCCTCCGCGCAGGCGAATACTTACCACAGGCATACCTGTAACGGGTGTCCGAGGCCAGGGGGATCTTCTCTCGGGGGGGGGGGGGTACCTTCTGTCGGGATTTTGGCGCGAATTCAAAAAAATCGTCAAATTTTTTTTTCGCCACTACGTGGAAAATTTGTTGCTGGACTTTCTCGGGGGGGGGGGGCGGGGGGTCCGATCCCCTGGACCCCCTGGTTACAGGTACAACCACAGGTAACGGCGCAGACGAACGCTCGTTGCTATGAAGTTACTTCCTTTTGCGTAGGAATACGACAGCACTACTGGTATGTATGCTTCAGTTATATTTCTGTCGTTGCAGGTACGGAAACGCGACTGCTGATCAAGTCCGTAATGCCCTCTCTATCAACACTCTCAAAAGCTGGTATTGTATCAAGCCGGGATCATTGTCGGTCGCCGCTCACCAAGGTCAATCCATCTCCAGTACCGTTTTTCCTTCATTCTTCCTGATTGCGTTAGGGCTGTTTATGATAAAGTTCGTTACTTCTTGAAAACGGGCAACTGGGTGTGGGAAAGATAATATGCTTTGATGTTCAAGAACTCGTGACCTTGTTTTATAGCAAATAGGTATGGACTGGTTTTGGATTTTGGTGATGCGGCACTTTGGGAGGAAGGGGCATACATGTAGCCGGTGTCGGAATTGAAGGGGTTTGGGTTTTTTCCCTGAAATTGACAAGATTGGGGAATTAATCCTACTTTCCAATCGTAAATCACTGCTGCGTTTTGATATTTTTGTAAATGCTGTGTGATTCATTGCAAAAACTATAATGCCTAAACATTCCACTATTAACTTATCGTATTGGTGTCTCCGCGTAAATTCAATGTCGATAAATAATACGCATATTTCGTGCTTTAAACGCTTTTATTGAAGCTAAGAGACCGTTGAATCATATCGGTTGCGCGCAGGTCAATACAGTAAAAGCGAACCGCCTGAAGACACTTTCTAGCATACCTGTAACCGGAGGGATCTGGGGGGATCCACCCCCCCCTCCAGCCAGGGCTTGGACCCCCCCCCCCGGCCGGGAAATTTTTTTTGACGTTTTTTTGAATTCGCGCCGGAATCCCGACACGACGTACCGTAGCGCCTACCCCCCCTCCCGGACCTCGGACCTCTGTTACAGGTATGCTTTCTAGCGGTATGGTATGGTGTTTTCGATACAGTAATCTGCCAAGCAGGACAAGAGATGTTGATTCTAATGCAATGCCCCACGCCCACAGTGGGCTTCCCAGTGCGATTAACGTAAGTACGAGTGATGCACGTGAGTAAGTAGCGTGATTCGAACGAGGCAATTGATGATGAGAATCGGATGATCACTGGAGCAGTAAATTAAAGCAGTCGATTGAACATCGGCATCTCCATATCTGCAGTCTGCATTTCTACAGCTCAAAGAACCAACTCAAAGAAGGTGGAAAGTTTGGAGTTGACGAACCGAAAGCAAAAGTCTTTCGTCGATATGGAAATGTTTCTCGCCGACTTCAGCCAGCGTTGTGCACACCTGCGATTGCAAATCGATCCGCAGTCCTTCATATCGAGGTTGCTCCCGTTGCCAGAGGTGGCCTCTGAGTGAGAATATTTGTCGTCAGAGCTGGAGATTCATTCGATTTGACATTATCAGAGAAAAATCACATGCAATCCGCGTGAACACAACTTCTTTAATTTTGTTGTTAACGTAAAACGACGGAGATGATTATTAAAAAGCAGTATAGAATTTAACTTCAAGAAGTTATCGCGTGGTCGCGGCTACGAAAATGTACCAATTTTGGCATAGACGGTCCTGCCTTTGATACACAAACTGGCTGTTATCTCACTCAAAGGCAGGAGCAGGACTCCGCCAATGATTCGTAAAATTCTACCCCCGCGCATTGCATTGCGTCGGAGTATGTACGTATATGAAATGCTAGAGATCTTTACAAGTGTGCAAATGCTCTACACAGACTTGGGTATGGGAAAGGGGTAATATTGTCGTCCAGGTACCCGAATTACTTTCACCGAAAAGTCTGGGGAATATTTGAAAAACGTTTTGGAATTTGCCGGTCTTTTTTAAGAAAAATTTCAAAGCAGGTCAGAAATGATTTGGGGTAAAATCCCCCCCCCCCCAGAGCCTGGCCGAGCCAGGATGCAGTCATGCATAACAAGTGGGAACAGTGTCACGATTCACGCAAATGCGTAAGAAATTAAACATAGGTCTTGACAGGAATCGTGAATCAGGAAATATTCGACAACAACAGTCTAAGCACGTGGTGAATTCCAACTACGGTAGTCAGCCAGCTGAAAAACTTCGTGACATTCTGGTTTTGGCGCAACGATTGACTAAACAGCAAGTAGTGGACAATAAAATTGAGTGCCGTGAACATTTTGTTCGGAAATATCGCGACTAAGGACGTCATGAATCTATAAAGTGAACAACGAACAATGTGGTGCAGCTTGCGAGATAGTTGCTCGCTCGGCGAGGAACAACTGGCTGCTGTGAAGTCATTCCTTCTTTCAACAAGTACTGACTCCAATTCAAGCGCCGATCAGAGGAAAAGCGATCGAGATGACGTGTCTAGTGACAGCGAAGATGATGCTCTTTCCAGGTAGAAATTTTTAATCAGTCGATTGCAATACGAACTTCTCATCTGCGATTTTTTGACATTTGTGAAATTATCTGCGTCAGTGTTTTATTTTTAGTAACTTTTTGGTTTATTCGATGGAAGGGACAGGTGCAAAGCGTGCATTGACTCCGTTTAGCCTACTGAATGAACGATAATGCTTAGAAAGGGTCTTTTATTTCAGCTGATTACTGTGCTATCATCTTCGTAGAGAATAGAGTTGGGCGGCGGTTTTATTTACGTTCGTACGAACGCTTGAATGTTGGTTTCCATTAACTCCTTTAAAGGATTGGTCAGCCCCACAGGTGGACACGAACTGAGTGTCTGGGGGTTTTCTTGGGTCATGGGGTCCATTCCTGGTCAACTCGCATGATGCAAAAAGTGATTTCAGTGACAACGGCGAAACGGAGAAACCCGCGGCGGTCGCTGACTGGGACGACTGGGGTGAAGGTCATGCGAGCAAGTCGGCAGATGAACCGCCCGCTTCTCCATTGATCAAACGAAGTCGTGGATCGATCGATCGGCAGAACGCCAAGTGGCTGCACACCTCGCTGATTGTCTGCTCGCCGCTGTTGGATACGATCGTGATCGCCAGAGAGGACCGCTTTGTTGTGCTCGAACGGGTATGCAGGCTATTCGAAAATTCGAATCAGATATAGACACAGGGTTTTGTACAGGGCATCACGGGATAATGTCACTCTCTAGTTAGTAGGGATGCTTTTAAGCCTTGCTCATGCGTGCTATTCGAAAGAGCCTAAGTTTCTGTGCTTTTGGTTATGTTTTTGTTTATCTCATATACTGCGATCAAGAGACAGTGACGAAATTCGTCTTACTGTGAGCAAATTTACGCGTGTCCATATTTATCCAGTATACTTGTGTCAAAAGTATGTTTCATCTGTATAGTAGTATTATCATTCATGAATGTTTGAATAGTCTTATTTTCAGGGTGAAGACCACTTCAACATTATCTGTCAAAAGCGCGTGGAGAAGGCGGATGAGATCGACGAAATATGGTCGATCGCTGTTTTGCCTATCGCCAGCAGTCGTAAGACCGAGACCAAGCCACACGAGTGGACCGCTGTTGTGGTTGGACTAAGCAGGTAGAGTTAAAACTTATCGAAAAATATCATTGGGATGCTGCCTTGTTCGTTTCAATTGATACTGTAGAAGTCGCCGATAGGGTATAAAATCTGGACTTTTGTAATATAATACGACGAGAATCTGTGAATATTTCTTGGTAATTGGACTGGCAAATCCGCGATTTTGTGAATTCTGTCTTTTCAGCGGCGTGCTTCAATTCTATACGGAACGAGGTGTACTCATCTTTATCGAGCAGTTTGCGCGCTCTCCAGCCA
>JAQGAX010000098.1:0-24787 GCA_034698105.1 Plectus exinocaudatus | reverse complement strand
AAGTACCGTAGCGCCTACCCCCCCCCTCCCGGACCGGTCAGAACCCCCCGGACCTCGGACCTCTGTTACAGGTATGGCTCTTACCCCACTACTGTCAACAACCTAGAGCTGTAGCATAAATGATTTCACCTGACCTGGAAGCTTGTTGAGTTCTCATTGTATTGCTGAACGAGATCAATGCCGGTGTACATCGTTGCCGCTATTCCTCCGACGTAAACGACTGCCCAAAACAATTTTTCAATTATCCAAGAAACGCTTGCTTTAGCTGACAGGTCGGCACGGGCAGATGAAAATTTCTGGATAATTTTTCGCATATTTTGATGACTACGATGGCGAAAGGTCGCGTTTGTGTCGTTTACACCGGCACCATCCCGAAGTTCGGTGTCCAGAATGTTCATTATGAAACAAAATACACAAATTTTATATTCTCTGCATGTGGACTTTTTGCATAAGAAAAAAAGGCTTAAAAAATTATGAATATCGACGTGTCTGTGCCGCCGCGGTGGCCCAGTGGTTAACGCGTCTGAGGACCGATACACGCTGGTTCGTTCCTCCGCCGCGGTTGGCAAAAAGTGTCTACATCTGATTGGGCTCCCGGTGTCAGGCATGCTACAGCCGATCGCAAGGGCACGTATCGTATCGATAAGGACCTTCTACGAAGATCTGAAAAAAGCTGACCCTGCGACAGCGGGATACCCACTAGTGAACTTGCTTTTTTACGAATATTCAAGTTTGAAACTACTGGTGCACGCTTAATTATAATTATTCAATCAAGAAGGACTTAGCTATCCCGTCTTACAGTATGTAGGGGAACAAGCGCTCTTACAATAGAATACATGATTTTATTAACTTGGCGTTTAAGATTTCCAGAGAGAAAAATGACTAAGCACGGCGAGGAAATGTTCATATGCTCTGCTTTTATATGAGAATAAAACCTAATATGTGAAACTAATTGGAGTTTGATTCAATATATGAAGCGAGAAGAAGACTATTCGAGCATTTGCAGCGGTAATCCAGTCGTCAAATAAATTGAACGATGCGAGCTAGTTTAATGAACAGGTGACCAGTAGAGATCATCTGAGCAATACTGTAGAGAACAGACGAGGATCAATTTTTCTTGCAAGCACGCCTTCGTTGAGTCTCGATGTGCGCATGGACGTCCACGGGTTTGAGCCGTTCATCAATGACATTTTTGCGCTTTTTTATCTTTTTAGACTACCCACACGAGCATAGGCGTAACCAGGAGGTCTAGGGGGGGGGGGTCGGACCGCCTAGTCTAACTCTCCCTCCCACTCGCTGGAAAAAAACGCGTTTTTGAATTCCCGCCGAAATCCCGACACGAGACTCATGAGACTCAGTCTGCCATCTCAGCGGCTGCCCTTTAGCGAAATAGAGCCAAATGAACTCATTGGTTATACCGTCAAAAGGCATCTCGGGTGCCGGAGTTGAACCAGCGACCTATGGATATCTTCTTGAATCTACAGTCCACCGCTCTACCAACTGAGCTAACCCGAGATATACGTTTATGTGTACCGATATAGATTTTTGAAGTCTTTCGACAAGGGAGTTAGACACAAAGAAGTGATAAAAAAAAATGTCGTTCTGAATGAGGTATTCTCTACACTAGTAATTATGAGTGATGTCGAGTGTCGATCAGCGAATGTAAAGCAATATTTCAAGTCGGAGAAGTGTTATAACTGTCAATATTTCGGTGTAGTTTTGCGCTTAATCATACCGCTAAGGAATTATTTTTTGTTTATACAGACTTGCTTCATAAAAACTGCGTTGAAACACGAAATTGTGCCTTTAGCAAATGTGGGTGTCTCAGAGTAATCTTGTTATTTTTTGAAAAACTGTTCGGTACAGTCTTAAAACTACAAATACTGTAGCGTTCCATAACTCGGCTTAGCTCAGTTGATAGAGCGATATACTGCAGAGTCTCGAAAGATATCCATAGGTCCCTGGTTCGACTCCGGCATTCGAGAATGCTTTTTTCATTGCTCTGGGTGGTAAATGAATTAGCAACAAACCAGACTGAAGCATCGAGACAATTGTGAATATTTCGGCAGTTCACATAAAATATTAATACATCCGCAACGAATATCTGGAGCATACTGACAATCATATATAGGAAATCAACGGAAGAAAATGGACGATCTGACTCAATTTTGCTCTTTAATCATCACTACAGAGCCATCGGTCATTCCTACGAGATGGGAGCTCTTAAACTCCATCGGTTTGATTATTTGAAAGCCTTCCAATCCATTGGCCGCGCCGAATTGTGTGCAGAGCGTGTCAAGAAATTCCTTACTCAGCAGGCTTGCAAAATCGCTGACGCTAAACACTTGTTTAACATCGCCTGTTACTTTAGCCAACTGTTCAGCGTTGATACCTAAACAATTACGTTGTTGATTTTTCCTGACAATGATAAGAATTGTAATTCAATAATAAATGTGCTGCGATTGCACAAATGATTGATTGCTTTCTCGAGGTCGAGACCTGGGCAGTGGAGGCTCGGCATGAAGGGGTCCGAGACTTTGGCAAAAGTTCTGCTGGGTCACAAAACCTATCCGCCACATCGTGGCGAAAAAATGAGCACACTTAATACAATTAGGTTTTTGCTTTGGGGAGATCGCCTGACTCGCTCTAGACGCCAAAACGTGCCCCGGTCTGATTCACAACACATTTTCTTTTTTCCTCTTCCTTTTTATTCTTGTTCCTTTTTTCTGAATAACTGATCTCAGAACGATCAGTTCGAACCGTTTCAGGTGGCAACCCACCCCCTTCTATTCTCAGACTGGCGGGTACCACCTCTGCATTTCTCACATTTGACTCAAGGTCGCCCAAGAAAAAATACTTCAGGTTTTACCCCTTTTGGCGAAGAACAGTATCTGCAAAAATGAACAACTAGAGTACAACAGTACATTACAGCCAGGATTGGGCACCGGTTTGGGCTTCGGGGCTATGACCGACTGTCTGCGTGGGTTATATAACCCCCAATAGGATGACCAAGGGGCTTGGGTACCTTATTATAGCAAATAAAATATTTTCGCCCCTTCTTGGCGACTTTTTTTGTAGAAACGTTTTGTACCCCTAGAAATTTTTGCCAAAGATACAACTCCGGCTAGCGTATGCACCCCCTTACCCCTCACTCCCTGGTCCGCCAATATTTATTGAATTGAAATATTTCATACCCGCTCCGATTCCGATCGCTGTGATATTGATACTTTTTTGAACAGCACGCGCGTGAGCAGCGATAACATCGGAACTGTCCTGTCCGTCTGTCATTACAATCATCATATTTGGAATCCACGCACGATCGCCACCGGCAGAAGTGAATACCTAAAGGTGAAATTTTTTTATCCGCTGGGGCCATATCCATTAATTTGGGATAGGATAAAGCCGAGGTCGACACATCAGAGCATCAAAGTTTAATTTATAAGTTGATCTTACATAGAGCTAAGCGTGGGGTTTAGTGGGGTGTAGTACATCCCCAAGGGATCTTGTACAGCTTGTGGACGACCTGGATTTCGATGATCTTTTAAGGTCGCCGTACCACCACACAATAAGAATGCACCCCCTAGGCGGTCCAAAAATTTAAGGGGTGCACTCTACACCCGAAACCCGAGCCTCTATACCAAACCCGTAACCGAGGTCCGAGGTCAGGGGGTTTGGGTGGTACCTTCGTGTCGGGATTTCGGTGCGTATTCAAGAACACGCCATACAAAAAATTTCGTCACTACACGGCGAAAATGTTTTTTTCCGGCGCGGCCGATGGGGGTGACCCCCCTGGTTACAAGTATGCTCTATACACCACCAGCCGTTTTAGCGCCGACCTCTGGTCTTCCAAAGAACAGCTGCATTTTTGTGGAAGAAATACTACATAGCGAGCATTTAACTCAACATTACCTGATCTATCGCTTCATTCATTCCACTGGCAATGTCTGTTCCTCCGGAAGCATATGATAAACTCGTGATGGCATTTTGAACCGCAATATTTGACATATGATCCTTCAACTTGAACGCAACTTGCGCAGAATGGGAAAACTTGACCAGGCCTACACGACTGTTCTGAAATACGGGACTTTCAAGTCGGCTTAATTGCAGCTTAGTTTGCTATACATGTATCAGATGTTGAAAGTGAGAAGGTTTAGGAAAATATTTACATAATCCCTGTCAAAATTACAATAATCAGGCAACAGATATTAGTGGCAATCAAAATTTTTGATATTTGTGACTGATATGCAAATTTTTAAAAATTTAGACCGATTTACAAGTTCATGTTTTTTCTCAGGTTGAAGAGTACAGGGAACCCTCACTTACATCCATACCCCTAGCCCTACCCTCTAAATATTTCTGCTCCGTAAATCGATCTTGAATTTTAAAAAATTTCATCGAATTTTGTTGAATTTGGCCATGACCCGAAAAACCAAATTGGAATATAACTGAAATGAATCTAAGGAATCTCTAAGCCGCATCAGCTCGATTGTCAAAAAATTTTGCAATAGAAAAATTTGAGTCGACCGGTCCTCTATCGTAATGACGACCTTCTTCAAATTCATATTTGCTGTCCTACATAGTATCCTGGTCCAACTCGAAGCATATGAGTGAGGTTGGCGACGAAACGTTTTGCAAGTTGAAAATCGCTGGAGCCGATGCTGCCTGACTCGTCCATTACGATGACAACGTCGTGAGGTTCCATTCTACAGTTGCCGTTAGATGTTTGATTAATAATATCATCGACTACTTTGTCCATCTGATCAATGATACCGTCTGCAATACACTAGCGAACAGGAAATTAGGATGATCAAGAATTTCATGAGTATCAGCGTTATTCAATACCGTAGTAAGACTTAAATTAAAGATACATGAACTTGGTTTAGATGCGCAAAATATTACATTCATCACATTCTTCCGTATGTTAAAAGCTAAAGCAGATTGAAAATTAGGTTAGATTTACAGAATTTTACTCTGAAAGTGTTTCGGCTAAAGATTTCTCCATATTATGCAGCGATTTTTGGTTTCGCAACTGTTCCCTGAATGATAAAAATGAAAAATAGCTCACCATAGTCTTGCATATCTTGCAAAGTAGGCTCTGCTTCATCATTAATGCGTCTTCGATTTCGATAGGCAATCGCTTCGGGCTTCTTTCGCTTCGGCACACGGTTGGTATCCTGAGAGCTATGATGCCGTGATCTGGAGGCGAAAACTGAGCTACCAGCGTTACCATCGTCTCCCATGTAATTATTTTCACCATTTTCAGCAGCATCTTCGCTACTATTTTCGACATCATAGTCATTCTTCCCTGCAGTGAAGAATTATTTTGTAATAAAATAATAGAGGAGCGACTCAATCTTTAATGGCAAAAAAGCACGTCGATTAAATTATTGTCTTTTTACGGTCGGAAACTGATGTGCTTTCTCCATGAATGAAGAGGCCATGCCTACAAGTCGACCTCTGAACGATATGAGATACCAGGTACATATGTAGCTCAATTCAAAAAATTCGTCAAAGTGGGCAGAGTTTTGCAACTTTTCCTCAGCTCGACCGAAAGCAGAAAATTTTTGGGTGTTTTGAAAAAATCTCTAAAATTTGAAATTCCACTTACCTGCCTAAAATTTTCTCCTAAAATCGAGAGAATTCCTAAGGCAAGTGCTCAAATTTGAATTCCCAGGATAGGTTCTAGATATTAAGGGGGTTCAGGTTTTTCCCATGTTTGGACTGGTAAAACTCCAGGGGCAACAGAGGTTTTTCTTGACAGGACAGCCTTGGCCAGCTGGGGATCAGAGCGCATAGGTTCTTATCTTGAGGAATGCACAAGAACTGGCGGTGTATCCATACTTATACCCCAATTTATACCTCAGACATCCCAATTACATGTTTGAAATCGATCTCAAGTATTACGGGATGCACCCATACATGTAGCAGGTGACGAAAGTTGGGGCAGGGTCCAGGACAAAATTTGCATAACAGACTAAACATATTAGCGGAAATTCAAATTTGTGCCTGGTTATGCAAATTTTTTGAAATTTTGGTCGATTATCTCGGGGGTTCGAGTATTTTTCTCTGATTGGAGTTGGGTTCAGGCTTTTTTCTCGGGTTGGGGGAGCCAACCTACCCCAGATTACCCCGCTTATAAGCATGGATGCACCGCCAGTTCTTGTGCATCCCTCTAGACAAGGACCTATGCCCTCTGATTCCCAGCTGGCCAAGGCTGTCCATGTCAGGAAAGCCTCTGTTGCCGGACTTAAACGCGAGTCTGTGGCTAACTAAAATTCTACCATCTGGTGAAGAAGTGGTAGTAGCGGTTTTCGCTTTCTTCGTGAGCAACATCATCAATGTGTCTTCGGTAGGGGAACGGTATGGTTGTAGAGCGTTGAAAGGTGGAATTGTTGGATACAATCGAAGTTTGTATATGTAAGGGGCGAAGTAATTGTCATGCACATGCTTTCTCAATAAAGCATTTGCGTGTTCAATCATATCATCTTGAAAACGAGCATTTTCTTCTTCATTTCTTAACAAAAAAAAGTAAAAATAGTAAATTGATTACAAATTGGATTGCGCAAGAAGTAGATTTTACTGCTTTAGAAGTTTACATTGCAAAGGCTTTCGTAGGTCTCTAAAAGTCAGCATGTCGATAGGTAGATTTGGTTCCCCAGTGAGTGAAAAATTGACTCCTCAACCATGTTCTAATCAGCCTTTGAGATTCTACTTGAATTAGTCTACTATTGAGCGAAGGCCGAGGAATCTCACAGCCCATTCAAAACATAAAACTTTCCCCTCGCTCGCTAAAAGTTGTTTTACTGCTGTAGAGATGGGTGTGGGCTTGCACTTGGGGTATGGCCGGTCGAATAGGGGTATATCCCAAGATTCTCAACATCTTGCGACAAAAGTAGAGATTTTCACCTTTTCACCTTCAATTACAGTAGTTACCTGATTGTCTTTGTTGCTTCGTAAAGAATACGGTGCAGGCCAATTGATATAAACCTTTTGTCCATAACCGGAGCGCAAGTCACGCGATAGATCGAAAATCCAAAGTATTTGTTCCTTTTATCCAAAACCTGAACAAAAAGTAGGCGATTTCTCTAATTTTTCGCTTTTGCAAAGGGACCATACATATATAATATAGCGCGAAGGGATGGGGTGACTGACTGCCTTCAATTTCGAAATATTGATGCCCCCTCGGCAAGACGAACGTGTCATATTTGAGCCTGCCTGATGCTTTACTGCCTCTCTTGCTTTACCACAATAGTATTCCCGTAATCGTATGATATTAAAAAATTTTAGTCATTAATCATCAATTAAGGTCACTATACCCAAACCTGAGCGCGGGGTAGGCGGTACGTGGTTCCCCGGGTTTGCACCACCGCTTAATAATAGCGTTATACCTCTCAGAAATACAATAACGAAGGCTGGGTGTGAAAGATATCCTGTAATGTATACCTCCGGAAATTTTGGGCGCCCACCTCTCACTAGACCAGAAATACAGCCTAGGACGAAAAACGAAGATTGTCTAGAGCAGAACTTCCCGAAGCCTCCAGATCTCTGCACATCACATCTCTGGTCCATATCTCAGCATTGAACTCGAAAACGTTTCTGTCAGACCTTAAAATCGGTGGCGGCCATCACATCGACGGTGTCTTCATCTTCACAAGTTTGAAGTCTTCGAACAATATCTTCCGTCGGATACTCGACTTCATTCAACATTGGAATATCAGCGTAGGAGGCTTTGGATGCTCTCAGCTAAAGCAATAACAGTGAACGAATTACAGCCGACATTTACATTTATCATATTTCCCTAATCGTACGGCGTGCCGCACCATTTTTTAACACTTAAAATTTGGGTAATCGTGAAAAGGTTCGAAACCTGAACTTTTTTCGATAAAATTACCAAGTGTACGCATAAATAGCACGCAGCTTCTCTCGTATGGTGACGCGTTCGAAATTAGGGGCCATACTATTAGAGACTATCGTACTATTGAGTATTAGAGGACCGTACTATTAGAGAAAATGCGGTGTGTCTTAAACTTCCGTTGATAAGAGAGTGCTGCATAAAAAACTGCAAGAATTTGACTAGACTGATACTGTATTCAAAAACATCGATAATTTTCAACTCTGCAGCAGCTTTTGCTGCATACAACTGAATTGAGAAGCAAAAAGAAAAACGATGTACTGTATTGCATGTCAAAAACACATACCGATCTTCCTCCTCGGGTTCTCCTTGGTCGTACTTGAGGAATTTTCTTCGGCTTTTCCTTGCGTCTGCGGTCATTGATTGCTTGTCTTTCGTTTTCCGACTGGTTTATTCTCTTGAATTCTGTCGCAATGAGAACGTCATAGAACGGATCCAGAGTTCTGCCGGATGTACTGAAGTTTTAAATTGAAAGTTAAAACTTAAAACGTACCGCAAAAAACAAACAATGATGACACCTCAGCATCAAAAGTATGCAATCAAAGCATATGACAATGCGATCTCGAAAGCTCAATGCGTCACGTTAAGAAATTTGGATTAGGAATTGCCGTATTTTGAGAATTAGCAGTGAACGCAAAATTAGCAGTACATGCAGATGCGTAGCAAATGTACTGTATAGTATATGGTAGTATACTGGTTGAGGAGGTCAGTATAATAATGTGAGTAATATAAACAAAATATGGAAATAGCTGATTAAAAAACATTTCTCTGAACATACATCATCGCTTTGAATTCGTATTTCTGATCTTCAATCCTAGTTCCGATTGGCAGTTCCGAATGCAACGCACGCTCATAGTCTTTCGTCAGAAAATCGCCCAAAAAGCGCTGCAATTGCAGCGACCGTTCGGAATGTACATTTAGAGATTTTCTAAATTCCTCGTAGCCAGGTAAGTGTCGGAACTGTCTGTTGTTTGGGTACAACATGAAGTCGTCGTCGGTGAAAGCGGTTGACTTCAGGAACGGTGGAAAATCTGCTATTGGCGTCAGTTCCCCGACAAGATCGTCGATGAACGCATGATCTTCAGTAGAATGTGCGAACAGTATGAGAGAAAACATTGTTAGGAACTTCAGTAGCAGTGTCATGGCACAGTAAAGTTGTCAATGTAGCTAAAAAGAAAATGCAGCTGAGGTGGGAGCGAGGGTATGTGGGCTTGGGCAAATACCCTGCATTTTCGGGATTTCCGGCAAAGACCGAGAATTTCCGGGATGGGCCAAACTGAGATTTTCCGGGAGCTATCAAAACCGGGATTATCCAGGGATTATGCAAAAAAATATCGTTTAATATCGGGATTTTCAATATCGGTAGTTACCAGGATTGGCCAAAAACCTAAAGTCCCGAAATTTCCCGGGCCTCAAGAACTCTCTCTATTTCATTTAAATATACCTCTACCAAGGGATCTCATTAAAATTTTTGGGGGTGAATACCCCCAGTTGGTGGATTGCACCCTCAGAGCCCAAACCGATGCCAAACTCTGAACTGTACAGTGTCGGACTGAAGCAATGGGGTGAACTGAAATATGGTTTAAGTCTAAGCTAGAATTGAGTTAATTGTATGCGACGATGATCTGAGCAAAAACGTTTAGTGCAACCAAAAAAATAAATACAAAGAATTTCGGAAACACAATATCGAACAGAAGCCGAATTTACTTCTAATGCAATTTCTTTATTGTGTCAGAGCAACTGAAAAATGCCTCGGGTGATGAAAAAGCAAAAATGATTATAAAAATTATCGAAATTCACAGTAAATCGTTGCTGCGCCTACGAATTCCAAAAGTTAAGCGCTACCTTGTCGTCTTTATGCAGGCAAAGCAGCACGTCGTCAGATAAACTGTCATCGATATACGCCCTCTTCCTGCTTACATACGCTGTAAAACCGTTCAGTTCCAGTTAAAACCACAATCAGTCGCTTGAATAAGCAATCATTTTTGCAGTATTCGTCCTTTGAACTCTGCGCAACATAACAGCAACATTTATCAGCTCTGATTTAAACAGCTTGCAGAGGTTTACAACTATTTATACGCATTCATTTTCCAAGAACGATGTGTTCGATGTATGTAAGAAATTGATATTTCTGCAAACAGAGGCATTAAAACTGGCCTGATTAAGCGATTGCTGTCGCATATTAATCGCAAAAATTACAAATATTGAAAATACGAACAAGAAGTATTTTGTTCAATGCAATAGTTCTTCCTCGAATTAGAGAGGGCACAGCAAAGGCAACTAAACGCCGTCTGTGTGCTCAAGCATTTTAAATGAATCTGTATTAAGCGTTTTGAATGAAGTCGAACCAATATACAGTACCTTTCTCATTCGAAATCAAATTCTATTTTATTAGTGTCAGGATCAAACCGATTTGTCCGAAACGGAGCTTTTTTGAAATTTCCTTCGCATTGCAATTGTATCCTCTTCTTTTTTAATATTTTCAATCGAATGCGTGTTTTAAAAATTAATGAACTCATATAACATTATTTTCAAATCATCGCGAACGTCGTAACGTAAAAAACGTGTGGCAGCGAGCGCCAGTTTTTCGTCATTTTAAAAATAAGATCCAAAAAACAATTCCGATGATAAACTCATGAAAATAAAGAGAGTAATTCAGAAAAATGGTAGAAGCACTGGTATGAGCGAGTCATAAATTACATCACATTTCGGAAGGGGGCTTACCTGTCCAGGAGGCTCACCCCCTAGCCTACCTCCCGCAGCAGCGCTGGATAGAAAACATTCGCGCATTTTGATGCGCATTCGCGCAAAACACGAAGTGACAATACATTTTCGGTTTCTTTCATAATTCGCGCCGCGCCGAACACAAATCAAAGCCAGAAAAAGATGATAAAATTCCCCGGTCTACATCCCCCTTAGTTCCCTTTGCTTAATTGTTTGTTTGTTTGTTTATTGCTGGCCAAGCCAGCGAAGCAACCCAAGTCACCAGTCATGAACCAACCTTCGACAGAGGGGGGTATGTTCCCCAGTCAGATCTGGTTGGAAGAAGAAAATTCCCAGCGACCTTTCTTTTAACTAGCCGCTTCCCGTCGACCCAAAAATTGTCCAAAATTTTTACTATGTCAGGGACACGTTTTAATTTTTCCATGCCCCTGCCATTTCTTCGCCGTGAGATCCCAAGTGCCCATATCTGAGGGTCACCTCCTCTCAACCATCTAAAGGCGCTCACCTCTGTTATTTAATTTTTTCGGCCTGATGGATCTGAACATTTGGGTAACGTTATTCGTGCTTTTTCTTATACAACTAATGTAATTCATGTTTATATTCGCTACGCAAATAGATAACTTTATTGAACATAGCACTACGTAGACCAAAACAGTAAATAAACAAAAACATTCTCAAATAATTGAACTTCGGTCACCAAAATAGATTGTTAGATGATTGCGGACGAAACTGGTGATGAATGTAAACGGCAACCACGTCGCCAGTGACGGTAACTTCGCGCACTTCTTCAAGCGGAAGTCTGTAGCGATAAATGGCGAAAAATTGATGGTTGATAGAAATCTAAAAATTATCATATTTTATTTTATCATATTATCATATTTGACATACAATTATCATATTTTTATGAACAGAACGAATGACTCGGAACAAAAATGACTATTTTTCGGTGCTATCTGTTGTCAAGCTGAGTGGTCTTGTGTTTTTTTTTGCGCAAGATAGCCACCCATAAGATCATCAAAAGGTTAATAATTTTTGACGCCTGGTCGATGTAGGTCAAATGACAAGATTATTCTGCAACATCGTTTAAAAGAGATATTCAAAAAATCGATGAAATAAACTCCCTCATTTGATCAAATGCTTGATTCAATTAAGTAAGTGTGCGCGAGATCCGCAGCTCTGCGCATTCTCTATCAAAAAAGCAACAGTATACAATCCAACATTAGATTAACTATATATCGTAATCATATTTTTGGCGTTTGGTCCCTGTAATTATCAACCCCATTCCATATACCTGCCTGTAACCGAACACACAGAAGTAGTGGATGCAGGAATTGATGAAAAATTAGTCAGATTTTCGTTTGAAATTTGAAACTTGATTTAAACCTCACTTTCGAAAAAAATTTTCATGTATGTAAAATTTGTATACCATGAGCTCAAATTAATTAAGTATCGTTTGAAAATGAAGTACCTCATAATCTTCCTGACGGCAATGAATTTGCAATTCGAACGACTCATTTCTTCTGAAAGGTAGGGCACCTGTTTGTCGCTCCTCTTTTCCCCAAACAGCTTCTTTGGTGTTGAACACGACAACACCGTTTTTCTAAAATATTTATTTTTTACTTAGTTTATATAATTTTTGTCCCTTTTCATATAAACTAGAAAAAATTGGATGAAGGCGGCAGTAATAAGTTTTTCAGTAGTCATGAGAGCGATTGTATGAATATAACGCAAAATGCAGTAAGGGGGCGGCCACGAATATTTTTCCGGTCAGGGGGCGGCCACCCTCCTTACAGATACGCTCGGTACATGTAAGGACCACTATAGCAACCGCTTTTTTGTGAACCAGAACCGATAGCGGAACCAGAATGATGACGCAATGTGCGGACTTGGGCAATACACTACAATCCTATAGATGTAATTGCTTATAGTCTTTATATAGTGACAATTCTTGTCTTGATGCATCGCTCGTACACACCTTCCTTCATTAATCTACGTTACTCACAAAACTATTGATTATTGAAACGAAAAATATTATTGACTTTGATTTCTAGCTGCTGCTTACTACTAATTTATAATTCAGTGGTGCCACAATTCAGTTTACTGTTTGAAATAAACTGTGTCCAAGATGAAATTCAAATCTCGCTCATTACAGTATCCTGTAAGTGCGCTATCAATTTTCAGGAATTGACTGAACAGCAACTGTAATTTAAAAGTAAATTCCCTTGCGTTTTTCCCGCTGTCGCGGGATCCGCTTTTTCCAGGTCTTCCTATGAAGGCCCTTATCGATACGTACGACACATGCAGTTGCGATCGGCTGTTGCACGCCTGACACCGGAAGCCTAATCAGATATTGAGACTTTTTGCCAACCAGCGTGCATCGGTCCTCGAGGCGTTAAAGCGAACGCGTTAACCACAGGGCCGCCACGGCGGAAAACAGCAGCTGTCACAACCCTTCTGGTAGTGTTAAAATGCCACGTTTTAATAAATTACTGACTTACCTCATTGAATCTGACGCTTATGTGGAAAACTTCTTTGTTTCGCGAATCAATCAGATTGACTTCGAATTTATCAGCGTTTTCACTAAGCGTGCCATTAATTATAATTTTATCGTAAGCAAACAATTGAACTCGTTTTCGTCGATTACTCTCCTGAAAGTATTTTTATAATGTGAGCAGTAAAAGAGTGGGCTATAAAAGCTTTATGAAGGCTATGATAGGCTAAAGACAATCGCGAAAATAATCGATCGAAGAAGTAAACAGCTTCATGAGATAAATTATCGCTTAGAAAAACCCAAAAATCCACGCATGAGTTTTTTGTTCATTGCGAAGCGGCTATTTAATGTCGAAAAATCTCAAGGAGATGCGAAGATACTTACTCGTGCATCTGTTGGGGGCAGCGGAGTCGTAGTAGTTGTCGTAGTCGTTGTGGTTGTTACTACGACTCCGAGATTATCAGTAGATTCACGACTTCTGCCGAAATAATGGGCGTAATGTGTGTTGACTTCTTTCCGAAGCAGATAATCGGTGTATTTCTGTATAAGGTCGGCTTGATCGCCAGATGGATCGCTGCCTGGTCTAAAATATTGAAGCTATGAGGCAGCCATTCCAAAGGCTTTCCAGGAAGAAGCTTTTAAAACGTACATGAATGTAATTGATGCGTAGACCGCCTAGGGTTGTACAGTTAATCATTCTGATAGAATTATGGATTTTTTGCTGGGTGATAACAACAAAACACCCACTTCATGCTAGAAATTGATTGCAGGTCTTTTTGAGGCTTCGACTCATTTTCATCATTATTTTTTATGTTTTGCACCTCTATGTGAAATTGAGACTGATTTTCGATTTCTAAAGATTGTTTGTTTTGTTTTTTAATTTTCATCCGCAGATACGAAAAGCCTTCGGCGACTAGTCAGTGATAAGAACCAATGCTTTGCCTATTTTGCCGGCTGGGTATAACCTCCAGCTTAGTGGCGAAATTTTCCGTTAGGAACAAGCTTCCATTTTTTCATCCTTACAGCCTTCTTTTGCCGTGGGGATGAGGGCACCTGGGGATATCCTCCATCCCCCTGTTGATGTCTAGTTACCTTCCTGTTCAATTTTTGATATCGAGCACTACTTCTCTAATGACAAAATGTGCACTTACTGTTGCGTTGATTCGTAAACAATGCGAACTAGTCCAATTGCGACGAATATTTTGTCGTTCACGCGAAAGCAGTTGATTCGGTAGCGAGAGAAGCCAGTGTACAAGTTTGCAACGCTCTGAAGTTTTGAGTTTTGAGTCAAAATTGATATCCAGGGCGCAAGTCGACACTTTCAAAGAGAAACTCTTAACACTTTTTCTGGTCTCTGAAAATTGCGGAATCCAAATACTGGAGGGAAGTGCCCCTGCGCCTGGCTTGGCATTTACCCCCATGCCCAGCTCATTAAAATAGCAATGTAAAATGCTCAGTACAGGTCAATGCTGTCGTGATTCATGCTCTATAGTATACATATAGGAGCGTATAGAAATTTTAAGCATTCAGTACATACCTGATAATCGGTGGAGCCGGTCTTTCCAAACTTTTCAAATTCGCAGGTAGTAATATCTTCAACGATTTGCCGAGCAGGTATGGTGACTTGATCTGTTAGGCTCGGCTGATTATTTTGTTCAGAGCCGCGACCACCACCATTTTGACGGGTATGAGGGGCACTTGTTCGATGAACAATTCTGTTTTCACGTCTTCCGCGTGATGCATGTTGCTGCTGAAGAGATTCCAACTGTCTGAGTACCACTTGGTTGGCAAAATCAGATAGTTTGTTTTCGGGAATGCTACAAAGGAAACGCACAGTGCTAACGTATTTTTAGAAATAACAGACCAAAGTAATGACAGTTTGAATAGCAGATGCAGAAATAGGAGCCCATCGGTTACATAAGTAAATTCACTAGCGTTTGTCCCGCTGTTGCAAGGTCCGCTTTTTCCAGGTCTTCCTAGAAGGCCCTTATCGATACGACCAGTGCCCTTCCGGTCGACCGTCGCATGTCTAACACTGGGAGCCCAACCAGAGACTTGGACTGTTCGCCGACCGCGTGGGGGAACGAACCAGCGTGCGTCGGTCTCTAGACACGTTAATGTGCGTGTTAATCACTTGGCCACCGCGACAGCCCATCGGTGATATAATTGAGCATAATTTTGAAGAAATGAATTATTATTAAAACAAGACAGTTTGAGAGATAACCTCAATGCTAGTGGCTATAATCCGGTATCCTTAGTTTTGAATTCATACAACATAAAAATCAGTCTCTGCATCTTCTTAGGATGATGCCCAACAGCGCTCGTTGAAAGATTGAATTGCTAGTAGTCCATCAAACACCGCGGAAATAATAGCCTAAGGTAGCGTTTGAAACAATAGTGGCACCTTCAAATTCTAGAAAATTTGCGCTTCAGTATTCCGCGATGTCTACTACTTTTTATGTCAACTAAAATCAGAAACTAGGCGAACAGTTCTTACATGAACGCTCTCATTTGGCATTTGAAAATTTCCATGCGAACGTCGCTTGGTGGCTCAACTATCGGCCCTTCATGATACTCGATTTTCAAAAAGTCGCCGAAAAATTTTCGGAAGTCATAGAAACGTTGAAATTCGGCGTTTCGTCGTTCGTTATCAGCAATGTCACCATGGTCGACTTGAAGTTTTTTGATCTGCTTGCGATTTGGATAAACAAGCACCTAATACGTATGACAATAATATTTTAAGTATGGCATGTAATAAAACGGAACATTATCTCAAATTTTTGCTGCATTATTAAATTCAGGCAAGAAAGCGCGAACAGCTCGGGAAGTAAACCAAAATTCGTATATATTCGGCCAATTACTAAAGCTCAGCCACTGAGATCTGTACTCAGCTGTATCTCTTTAGATCCCATGCACCCCTCTAGTTTGAAGGCATTAATGACTGAAATTTACCTCGTCTGGAAAGCGAGCGAGCGTCAGGAAGGGAAAATGCCTTGGCGAATCGATCAGATCTCCAACCATTTCGTCTTTGAAATGGTAGATCGGCAACTCCGAAAAACTGGACGGCACAACGCTAACCACTGCAAGAAGAACGAGCAACATTCTCATCGCTTCTTCTGATTATTTTGAGATTTGCTGATGAAAGTCGTTCAGTAGCTGGCTGAAATACAGTAGTACTGATTAACAACAGTGCGTGCAATTCTTCAACGTCACCAGTCGTGACGAGCTCTTGGCCGCGCCTAAATGCTCCGACAAAATTGTAGCCACCAGTTACCTCTCTCAGTAGGCCAGGGGGTTTGACCGGTCGTAAGGGAGGGGGTAGGCGTTCTGTCATTTCGTTCTGGAAATATTGGCGCGAAATTCAAAAAACACAAAAAATTTTGCAATTACGTGGCAGAAAGTTTTTTGCGGCAGGGGGATCTGGACCCTACCAGACTCCCCTGGTTACAGTTCTACAGTGATGGGCAGAACTTGGTGGCGGGAGGGTTGCGCAAACCCCTCCCTCAGAGATCTCCGCAAGCCCCTATTGCTAATTTTTGCTAATTTTCGTTTTATAAGATGGAGAGGGATGTGCAGCCTCAACAAGCCTAGATTTTGAAGCTATGAACAAGGCTATGAAGGAGTTGCAACCGCTCCCCAGTCCCCCGGACGGTGCCCTACTTTGTGATAGATATGAATCAGTCTGGCTGGCGGTCCTACTTGGGCCGTTGCCGGAGATGACCAGCCAGTGCCCGTCAGTGAAAAAAATCCATTACTGACTAAATGCTTTTCAACCAGTTTGCCTCGATTTGCCCCAATTCATGACTAAAAGCTTAACCACATTGATATCGCACTGCGTATTTTTCTTGCGGAATTAGCTCTATTTTTAAGGGGTCAATCGCAGTTGGAACAAGTGTTTTAAGACACCAATGATCAATGACAGTCGACAAATTGCTAATAATCGTAGCGAGTACGTAAGGCAGCGCTCTAAACGCTGTTCTGATTCACAGAGAATGGCGCTCCAAAATAGTTTACCTGGCTAAATACAAATCGAAAGGAAGCGGTCCGTCTCCCAGTTCTAAGAATTTGCTTACTAGCGTTGGATCAATTCTTGTTTATCAGTTTCTTGCCCCGCCCTGACATCTTGTTTTTCGTACTTGAGCAGAGATTAGCTGATTGTGTCCTTTTCCAACTAAATCAGTGCATGACGCAGACGATTTGTTATCGAATGCAACGCAAACGCAGGCACGATACGGCTTGCTGCTTGTTTACATTTCATTTACATCTGCAAGTTTTGCAGAATGATGATATACCGTATTCTGCATAGATCGGATATTTCACTTAACGATCTTAATGGGTTGAATGAACCTCGTGCATTTATAGCGCATGTAATATGATAATAGTTAAGTATTCATTCTAATGCAAATTTGAAATAGGTATGTGACTAGATGTCTAAGAAAGCAGAAAGCACCTCAGTATCGCAGCTGGGTGGGAAGGATCGGGGTGTTGGTAGGGTGAGCATTCCTCTCATTCTCTTCCATGTTACAAAATTCAAATAACACGTGTTATTTGAAAACATAAACACGGCTTTATTGCTTTTTGCTATTGCAATCAATGGGTTTTGTTCGCCAGCAAACTTGGTCTTTGCGTCTGGCTCAAAACTCGAAGCTCAAAACGACTGCTGTTGCTTCAACAGATGGAAAATAATTTCACAGAATGCGATGTTTCAACTAAAGGCTGATGACGCGTCTCTTTATCAAATATGAAATCAAAGTTACAAAACTTATGCAACTCTGACAGGTGAGCAAGAAGTGCTCCTTGACCGTTGCTCATGAAACGCACCGCCTTATCACGAAAGCAACCTGAACAAACAAAACTTTATCTTGCCCCACCACAATCCCAGGAAAAAGAGCTGATGAACACAGGATGTTTGCATGCATTAATGGGTGGAGCAAGTTACTGGAAATCAAAGCCGCGTATGGTTTTAAAGTTAACGTTGCACATTACATAGCGATAACAGCCGTTCATGATTGAAAACGGAATACAATCTATTCGTTTGCGCTACGAAGACTAGCAAAGCCAACGGTATATATTTACGTCCTACTGATTATTTCTTCAGTTTAGAGTCATTTTCTTTATTCGGAGTGAATGGTTACTGCAACACCATTACAATGAGTTTCTACAGTATCCTTGTTGTTCTTTTGTGCTTCGCGATTGTCAAGGGTGCCCTACCTGAATTTGACGATCCGATTCATGGCCGACTGATCCAGTCCCGCAAACATCCTCTGTTTTTGACGCACAAATTGCAACCCGAATTAGCTTTCTACGTTCCAACAGATCAACAGTTTGCAACGGTAATTTGATAAACTTGCGTGAGCGATGAAGAAAAGGCGGACAGGCCTGATTGGACTCAAGTGACTCAAGTATAAGCAAAATTAGTACTTTAATACGAGTGTCAGAGGCCAGGGGGGTCTGGACCGTCCCCGGGGGAGGGAGGTAAAGTGACATTATGTCGCGAGTTCGCCGCGAAATTCAAAACTTTTCTCGCCACTCGTGGCGGTCCGGTCGGGGGTAGACCCCATAGAATACTTGTAACCAGGGGGTCCATGGGGGTCAGACCTCCTAGGAAATCTGCGCCCGACCAGACCACCATGTAGCGGCGAAGAAAAATTTTGAATTTTGCAGCGAATTCCCGACACGAAGGTACCGTACCCCCGCCCCCCCCCCCGAGAAAGTCCAGACCCCCTGGCCTCGGACACCCGTTAAAGGTTTTCCCCTAGGGAATCGGACCCTTGGCCAAGGAGTGACCCCCCTGGACCCCTGATTACAGGTACCCGCAGCGTCCACTTTTGGTTATACAGTACAAAACTTCAAAACTACAGGTCTTCAAAACTTTTTTCGTTTGCGGGGCTTCCAGGTGCATTCCTTATATCAGCTACTGCAACGCTTGTCTTATGTGTGGCAAGCTTTCAAAATATAGCCAGCAGAGTCGATTTTGTGGCAAATATTTTCCCATTTCATTCCACCTCCACCCCGGATAAAAACCAAAAAAATTGCTCAGGAATCTGAATTGTTTCAGTTAAACAGATCCATTACAATTTTATCGAATCGCCTCAACCGCAGCAGCTACCTTACTGACAGCAACGGTAGCGTTCCCACGCGGAAACGATTCGCGCGATCATTGAGTGGAGGTCTGGGTGGAGGTCCTGGAGAATTCGGCAGCGGCGGAATCACAATGTCACCTGAAGAATTCAAAGAGAATATGCAGACATTCACATTCTATACGGTGTTCGTTGGCAGAGTCATCACTACCATATTCCACGGTATTAACGCCTTGTTCATTAAAAACGTAAAGCGACCCACGGAAGAGTTCGAAGTTGGCAATGATAATGAAAACTGTGAAGCGTTCATAGAGATATCCAGGATGCTTCATTTAAAATGATTATTCTAAATTTGAAAAATCGCAGCACGTGTTCAACACACAACCATAAGCTAGAGTATTCGAGACTGGGGCTTCATTTAAGAGTGCGACTGTAATCCAATAAACGCCAGCAAAGGTAGCGGCGCGTTAGTACCGCGAGATTTTGCTAGTGTTAGTGGATCCGCGTGCTAGAGTCGCCGGAATTAGCGCCGTGAGATAAAGACGACGCGGCGCTTTCATTTCAATTGTACCCTTATCACGTTCCTTGGCATGTTCTTTCGAGAATATTCTTAGAACAGTCTGCAATGGTAGCTGTTCAAACCATCTGCGTTCGACATGAATTGCACTCAGGCATACGGTAAATTCAGGCAATAATAAAGCCGATATTCCTGTTTCGATGCAAATTTGAATTCCCGCCTAAGTTCCCGCAACGATAGTGGTACGATTGAAGTACGCTAGCCCTTAGGTATTCCACCCTGCCCGTACTGGGACCCGGAATCGCCTTCTTCTGGTAGCACAAAAAAATTATGGACTGACACGCACACACCCAGACGGATAGTGCTTAATATAAGGGATGGTAAGTCATCAAAATCCGACTCTAGCCCTTCAACGATAACGTATATATCGTCACGTATCAGATTGCCAGCATTTGGGAAGACACTTCTGAAAATTTCGCTGCTAGTGCTTCGATAAGCGATCTGACTGACACTGGAGAATGGTCACAAGTCAATTTCAAAAAACGACGGCTTTGCTTCGCCCTGCCAACAGCCCTATCCTGCTTCTGTGGCTCAGAATTAATGTTCAGTACAGGACCCGCAATCTGATGTTGCTTGCAATTTCAGGGTACCTCGATATCATGCCAAAAGAGAAATCTAAAATAGCCTTTAGTGACTTCAATGAAAAAACGCATTTCAAGGAAACAATGTAAGTTTAAATGTAATATATTTTTCAATCTAAGAGAAAGCCGACAGGGTAACCAAAAACTTCATATCAGTACGAATTTAAACTGATTTTTAGTCAGACAATTTCAATATTCATTTCAAATATGTAATGGCTTAAAAGCCTATGCAAAAACAAAAGCGAGGATTCGAAACTCGAAGTAGGTCTACCAATTATCAAGACTAAATCTGACCGTACTGTTGCAGCGTAGAAGTCGACGATATGAATGAATGGTTGGAGAACTTAGACGATGCTCTTGAAATGCATCGAATTGCACGACCCTATTTTCCAGTCGAACAAGTTATGGCCGAACTTCGAATGTGCCGTTACGTAGGACAAACCGACGTATCTGATTACGATTTTCAGGTACTGCGTTAGTTTAGTCAAAATTTGGTCTCTATAAAAGAAAATTCGTTGATCTAAATTTGCTGATCCGTCTGCACACATCCAACGAAATAGCCGCAATTTGTTTGGCTCCTACGAAGAGAAGGCAATTTGCTTTCTTAAATATTGTAAAAATTTATTGCAATTAAAATTACAAAATTATAAAGATAAAAACCGCTAAAAAATTATTCTCAATTTTCATTTCCATTATTTACTCTTCAATAAAATTCAAAATTGTTCACACGTTATAAATTGTTCGCTTCAGTTTTCCTCCTCCGATGGCGGCTCATTGACCTACTACAAAGTCCACTGCGTGAAATTTCGCAACAGAATGTTCATCTTTTTTGCGCTGAGCGACACTTCTTTCACACTGAAGTCAGTGAAAGTTCAACGTACCACAATCTCGACTTTGATGGAACGCCGTTGCTATTTCCTCTGCTGGATTGAGACGTTCAGGCCAGTGCTGTGAGTAGATTTTTCTTGCTTTCGTGCATTAGCAACTGATGAAAACAGAATCCAAACGAACACTTCTAAACGGGAATTTCATCATCTGATGATTGTGCCTAAGCATAGGTAATGGTTGACAAGTTTTGCTTTATCCATGCAATGGCACCCTTAATTTCGAGATATTCGGCGCTGGAGACTGCAGCCAAGTCGGCCTCACCTATTAGACGGCCTTGGGTACCCCGTATGTCCCACTTTCACCTCTGCGCCTGACAATCTGTCGCGCACTTATGAAACTAATTTCAGCTTCTCACACATAGTAGAGGACGAAGAAAAACGAGTACCAACCGGTACAGAAATGGAGGAATTGAAGGAATATATGGTCGATAAGGTTATCCAGCAAATTAAGAGAGAATACAGCGGTCAGATAACGGCATTTAAGCAACACGGTGATCCACTCGTCCCCACTGGCCACCGAACCCGCAAAATGCGACTCTGAACGACAATTTTTTTCCTTACACGTTGTTCAGTACGGAGCGATTTTCGACCGTTAAGCGTAGCACTTTTCTGCTTGTCCGCCGAACAGTGAGATTATGCTAAAAATATAAATGGATACTTGAAACTGAAAATTTCGGTCTGTTGGTCACGCAATCAGCGATAAACTTATAGGGCACTTAAGGTTGCAATTATAGCTTCGAGCTTCATTGCGCACATCAAATCGACCTCAAGGTGCAAATACACCTCCAAAACTCGGATTGAATGTAGAAGGCTTCGATCCTGGATGGAAATAACCCTTTTCTCTGCAGGGGCATGTTTCATAAACTGTTGAGAATTGAGAAATTGAGTTTGTTTTAGCGCATGAAGAATTGAGACTCAAGTGAAGAAATTCAACTGAGTCTCAATTCTTCACGTGATAAAGAAAACTCAATTTCTCAATTCTCAGTTCTCAATAGTTTTATGAAACAAGCTCCAGGACAGGAATCGGTTAGCTATTGATGCGACTGCTTAAGAGGAGAAATTTAGTATTAGAAAAGCATTCACTCTTTGGTTTAATCTGTTCAGAGATTTTTCCTCCAGTTGTGCTACAGTGCCTTAGAGCTGGGGTCCAGTGTTTGCACGGTAAAGGCTAAAAACTCAGTAAAGTAAAAACTCGGTACCGAGTTTTTTGCAATACTCGGTAAAGTAATGGGAAATTTTTTTTTGAAATCTCGGTAAAGTAAACGGTAAAGTAAAGTAAAAGAAACGCGGTAAACTCGGTAAAGTGAAAAGTAAAATATTTTAGAAAACTCAGTAAAAGTAAAAGTAAAGTAATTTTTTTTTCGAAAACTCGGTAAAGTAAACGGTAAAGTAAAGCCAAAAAAACTCGGTAAACTCGGTAAAGTAATAAGTAAAGTTACCGTGCAAACACTGCTGGGGTCTATCTCATAAACTACTGCGATAATAACTGTTGCAATTGAAAAATTATAATCACAATAGATTATGATATAGGTTACTGAATATTGTAGATTCTGCTATGCATTTCTTACTCATAGAATGCATGAGTATCGTTCTTTGAACTTTTCAAACCACTAGTAATAGTTTGTAGATAATAATTGTAATCAAAGGAACAAACAGAAGAAGCAGTTCTCTAGCGCATGTACTTGAATATTTAAAAAATAGTCACATCGAGCCGTAACCCCGTACCCCCCACGCCCAGATCTGCTCCGTACGCGTCTCATAGTCGGATATGCCGCACAATTGGTACCACCCAAGTACACTTTGTTATGCAAACGAATTTCCCCTTCTCTCAAATGAAAAAATTATGACTCTTATTATGAAGTCATCGTAGCTCAGCGGTAGAGTAGCAGATGACAATCTCGAAGGTCGATTGTTCGAGTCTTGCCATAGACGATGGCTTTTGTGTTCAACTCGTTGACAATTTTTTATCACCA
Organism: Plectus exinocaudatus; assembly: GCA_034698105.1. Classification (NCBI taxonomy): domain Eukaryota; kingdom Metazoa; phylum Nematoda; class Chromadorea; order Plectida; family Plectidae; genus Plectus; species Plectus exinocaudatus. Next base: position 1,562 of record JAQGAX010000098.1, on the reverse strand, counting down.
GTACAAGGAAAAGCAACTTTCGAGATTATCAGCAATGCTATTCGCTTCACAACAGAGTCACAGAGTGATAATAATGTACGGTATTTCAGGGCGGCGCCAGGGGGGATTAAAGCCCAAGTTCAGTAGCTCCATAAAATGCAAAGTCATCAATTTTCAGTTACAGCAGCTAACTTAAATTAATTTCTGTCGTCTAGAACCTCCAAAATCCAAAACTGAAATCAAGTGACCACTTTGAGAGCGGTTGGCGACATTTTTCAAAGGTGGGATCCTTCTCATTTTTTGTGGTCGGTGACAGGGGGACATTTTCCTGAAGGGGTAAGTGTCCCCATGACCCCCTTTTTGCTCCTGCTGATTCCCACAAAACAAAAGAATGCTCTAATCTGTAGTATTTTTTAAATACGAGCAACGATGGCGAATGAGAAAGCAACGATCACAGCACTGATCGCAAGTACTCGGCTCGGTCTGGCCGTCGATGTACTCGCACGTACTTGACTCGATCTGGCCTTCTTTGTACTCGCACTTACTGTCGATGTACTCGCACTCGGTGTGACCATCGACTCGGTCTCTCCGTTGCAGTCATTCGAGTTGCAACAGCAGAGAGTAGCATTCCCATTCGGAATCGGGACCGTCAGGCAGGCTTTGTTGGCAATTTTGTTTTGATTGCAAAATGAGTCGGTACCGCCGTTGTCGCAATCTCGAATCGTTAGAGGAGAAGCTATAAAAGGCAAGAATTGGTTTTAATTGACTACTGTACATAAGCATAGTTGTGACATCATTCCGTCGTGGACCCTTTGCGACCTCCTATCCAAAGCGTGAGGTTTTTTTATGAGCGATCCAATTATGCTCGAACATAAATGCCAGATAAGTACAGTACTTACTTCCCATCGTTTCTCGTGTGGTGCACCATTGCACGTCGTTCGCACAAGGTACAGAAGTCAGTGTCTTGCTTTCTTGAGTGCCTTGCTTGCAAGTCAAGCCATTTGCCATTGGCTCAGTTTCGCCATTGCAGTCATTCGAGTTGCAACAGCAGACTTTAGTAGCATCGTCGAACTGCTTGCAGGCCTTGTTTGTGATATTGAATGTGGTGCAGACGGAGTTGGAGGCCCCTCTGTCGCAAGTGCGAACGATTACAGGTGTCGATGAGGAAGCTGTAAGAGGCAATAATTGGTATTAATTAACTGCTCTATGTATATACTCTGGGTATACGGTACAATGGTAACTGACGGATTTTGTTGCGTAAATTGATCAGCTTGTGCTAAACTTTTGAAAATTGTTTTTAAAGTTTTAAAAATGTACAAAAAAGAATTGCTTGGTTAACGGTTACGGGGAAGATACGCGTGTCAAAAAATTCGTGAGTAACTTAATAATACCCTGTGCTTTTATGATGGACTCTACACCAGTCATACCCCCTATAATACCAGCCATACCCCCTACGGCCAAACCCGTGCACATTTCTGTCATTTATGACAGACAATTACTTACTACCTGTTTTTGTTTCTTGTTTGACGCACCACTGCACGTCGTTCGCACAAGGTACAGAAGTCAATATCTTGTTTAAGTCT
>JAQGAX010000097.1:0-24895 GCA_034698105.1 Plectus exinocaudatus | reverse complement strand
TCAACTTTGGCAAGCGATTCAACCACGTAGTCCGACTTCTTGACTTCATTTAGTAGCCTAAGATAACTGAATTATTAGCAAAGAAGCAATAAGAAACTGGTCGGTTGTTTATGCTACGTTTCATAACAAGCAGATCGCTTATTCAAACATTATACGAGTACACTGCGCAAGAATCCATTGGTTTGAGCTTGTTCTGAGGATCAGCATTGCTTATGGCAATTAAATAATATTGATTTACATGCTTTAATAACAATTAATGACTGGCTAGTTGAATTTATTAATCTTATGCTCTAAAAATTACATAAATGCATTGAATTGCTGCATATTTGTTGACAATTTGACAATTTCACATTTTGCAAATTTCACAAAAATTTCATTTCACAAAAATATTGTAAATACAATTGTCATAATTACGACGCGATAAGCGCAGTCATTGGTAAGAAAACCGAAAATAACCGGCTATAACCAGAAAATGACCAATCATCGAGTTTCCTGCGCTTGTAATTACAACATATGTATAATATTTACAATAGTTTTATGAAATAGGCCCCAGATGTGCGACTAATAAGGAAGTGAAGAGAATGCTATTAGTAATACCTTGTCAAACGAGTCAATCGGTTACTTTCCTTCTTAATGTAATCGCTCAGGTGTTTAACAAAATTGGCTTCTGTTTCTATAAGACTCTTTTCCAAATTCAGCGACGAAGAAAATAAATCAGCAACGACCAAATTTGAATAAAGAGCAGTTAGGCAGAGAAACTGAATGAACATTCTGAAATTATATCAGTTATATAGCATATTAAGGACTTATTTGAACATGAATCAGCCAGATTGGATGATTTCCAGAGCTCTCGAATTTGTACAGCATTTGAACATACCATACCATAATAGGAGAATACCCTGAGCGAAATTTCGGCCGTGATAACTGTACTGAAGCTCAGAAGCACCAGAAAATGAGCAGTACTAAAGAACCCGCGCTAATATAAAGGGTGGCGATACAGAGGAGGCGTCATATTCAAGCAAAAGATCAAGCGTCGTCTTGATAAAGAACGAAAATAATTATATAGCTGCTGCATTTGGAATAATTTGGTCATAAACTTGAACTTCATTACAGAACCCAACTCGACGCGCATTCTTAGTACTTATCACGACGTGCATTCTTATTGCAATAATCTACGCTATTACTGTAAGGCATGAGCAGAAGGTTCTCAGAAACCCAAATCGCTGCTTATTTTTTGCGAAGAATAATTTTCTAATTTCATTCTCACGTACGAAAACTTCCGATGAAAGGGAAAGATATTGGTTCACTGTGCGGTCTTCTGTGCTGTACAGCGGAAATGGGGTCACATTGCATGCGCTGTAAAAGTGCGGCGACGCAAATTGTTTGACGCGACACGAATGCCTGACCTCCAAATTACACTGTTTTGTTATCGCAATCTCGATGACTTAATGCTGGAGTGAAGGAAAACATCTTCAGTATTCCCACGTTTACGCAACCAATTAGTGCAGCACTGTCAGTTTCCACTGATGATTAATAATCGTGCCTCTTGCAATGCACTTATGGCTCGCTCAATTTATCACCACTAGCCCACTTGAAGACTTCCTTATCACATTCGGGTTCAACTTAAGCGATTAAGGGCCGGTTCCACTTACGCGCACGTCTTCAAGTGGGCTAGTGGAGATAAACTGAGCGAGCTATAAGAGGTACAGCGCGTAAGTCGGATCTTCAGTGCGGCAGACGGGTTCCATATGAGCGCCGGTTCCACTTACGCGCAAGTTTTTCAGGTGGCCTGAGTGGGGAGAGTAGACTGAAGGAGAGCTATGAACGCTAGTAACTCATTCACACCCCACGCTTTCAATCACCCGTCGTCGCCAGAGATCATATGTGCTTCAGTGGTGGGCACCGGTCGGCAACTGGGGAAGGGTACGTACGTACCCGTAGCCCACGCCCATATCTAATAATGTGCTCTTACTGCTCCCTCTCTTTCTGACGTACACTATTGGAAAAGGTCTCTGACACCGGCGAGAGCGTATGATCTCTTAGCTCTTCTAGCCACCTAAAGGAAATTTTTACGTCTTGCTGGTGAAGCACTCGTTTGCTTTTCCAACTGCTCTCTTTGCCTGTGTAACATGCATGCGCTAGCTCAATAAACATGTCACACACTGGTCAGCGTGGCCCTGTGAATGCGGTTCCATTTACGCGCACGACGGCACGACATATACATTGTAATATGTCCCCAATCTTTTTTAGTTTTCGGCAAACTCTCGCTCACCATGCTTCATCCGATTTGGAAGCGGATAGCACCACCACAACCAGGCCGCGCTACTGCCTATGCATAGCTACGGCCTTGCGCTTCAGTATAGTTAACACAGTCGATGGCACGGTCCTAGCACACTACCCACAACTTCACATTGGGCTGGTCATTCATGAACTTTTGTGCTCTGAACGAGCTCACATGGAAAGTACGCCTCTCGTCCATGAGTGAAAATTTGTCCTCACACGTCGCATCTCGAAGGCCGGAATCGCATAATGCGATTGGATTGACGCAAGACGAACGCCTATGTATTAACGCCTTTCGCCCACATAGTTGCTCGAGCGGAAACTAAGGTTTAGATAAAGTTTTGAAAATTAAATGAAGACGCATGAAGACTTATTTGTCGATAACCATAATAGAAACAGATCTATTGTTAAATTCATTACCATGATGGATTCATGCTTGAGCCTCGGTCTTTGAACAGTCGATTATTTGAACTTTGACCGCTTGAGCAAATTGTTTTGACTTAACCCACTCATCCGTCGTGCATAATGCATTTCGTAACATTTTCGTCGTATGAAGCGTTCCTTATATCGCATGATGCAATCACTTGTTGAAGTTGTTAAGCGAGACTTTGACGACCAAAACAATTCCGCCGTCGACTTATCGGATTCAGTAGGTTTATCTGTTGGGTTGCGCAGACAAAGCTACGGGTCGGCGGCTTGGCGCGGGGGGGGGGTAATTTCGGCAATTTTTTGTCAGCTATACTGTATATTATCCCAGAAGTTTTAAAAAAAATGTCGCTTTAAATCCAAAACATTTTACTCGAATCACCCCCAAACTTTTTTGGTGAAACTTGGGTGTCAGAGAAAGTAATTCGAACTGAGCCAATAGAGTGAGGCGAATTTTGTTTCCTTATAACTTTTAATACCTAAAACAGATTTCGGTCAAATTTTAACGAAGGGTAGAGTCGATATTGTAATTTTTTCTAACCAAGCTTGATTGATTTGGGCAACAACATCTCCGAGAAATCGACACACGAGAAACATCTAGTTAGGTATGGAACAATTGCGCAAAACGCACATCTCCGCATTTCTGCATTTTGTAGTGTCAGGGGCTTTCTTCATTCGAAAGCGTTAAAAATTCTGTAGCTGTAAACTAGTTGTTCCAATTTTTTTTGGAGGTAGGCGTGGGGGTATTTGGGGTGTCGTACTCCCCAAGGGGTCGTGTATAGTTGAGAGCTGTACAAAAATTATGTTGACTATCAGGGAAAGTACAGTGTTTTAGATGACCGATAAATTTTTGTAATTTGACGACCTTTTTCGAATAACGATCGCCGGCCCACCTCTAGACACATCCCCAATTGGTTCAAAAAAATTTCTGGGTGTACAGTACACCTCCAGAACATACATTTAACAGGTGTCGAAAGTTGGGGAGGGTTCAGAAAAATATTTGCATAATCAATAATTACCATAATCAGGCAACAAAATATTGGTGGCAATTCAAAAATTTTTCAAATTTTCGCCTGATTGTGCAAATTTTTCAAATTTTCGACCGATTTCCAAGAGGTTCAGGTCAGAGGTGGGCACGGTCTGGCGGCTGGGGGATTGGAGTTTTGGAGTCTGGGGGGGGGTTGCGCAACCCCCACCGTACAAAATAAAAAATTTCTGGGGGGGGAGGGGGTTGCGCCAAAAGTAGGGGTTTGCAGAGACCTCTTGGGGGGGTTGCGCAACCACCCCGCAACCCCCACCGCCCAGGTCTGGTTCAGGTGTTTTTCTCAGATTGGAGAGGTTTCAGGCATATTTTCCCGCCTCCCACCACCTACATGTATGCTCCAGACCCTGACTCGTACACCCCATGGTCGCTCCTTCTGTATATATGGTCATTAAAAACGTAGTTGTGTACCATGCTGCGCCCCTGCGTGAAGAATAGGAAACGAAATCTTACATGGTGAATGTTTTTTACTGTCAAGAGTGCATGCAATTTGACTTGAGCCTTTTTACTGTTATCATTCATCATTAGTGCAATTGCATACAACACCGGCACACTGCCTTGTACAGAGATTGGAAAACAAACTGTTTGATGAATGTAAAAAATTGAATCAATATTACCATATTGTTTTAGAAAATGGAATCTGGAAAAATGAAGAGAAAACCTATTCTGCCTCTGAAAATTAAAGCAATCAGCGCTGAATTTGATAGACTCCTCGAAAAATGGAATATTGGAAATTTCATGCAGAAAAATGTATCCCTTTCGTCAATTGCGAAATGTTTACTGCCTTTTTTGTTTTGGACCACTATATATCTTGGTGGATTCTATTTGACATTTGATTCAACTATTAAAATCATCCATGAGTATCAAAGCGAGCCATCAACATTTAAAATAACAAACAAGATGAACAACAGAATAATAATGTACATCCCAGCATATACTATATGTTTCATAAGCAACGAATCGTCGCCACGCTGGCTTGGTATCGATTTTCCAGAAGAGCCATTCAGTGAAAAAATCTTCTCTGACGCTTTAGAACTTTTTTTCAACCAGAATACAAAAGATAACATTTTCGTAGTAGATTCAGAATCAAAAACGCCAAAGGAAATTCAATATGTTGTTTGGAAATATTTAACAATGATGTACGAATTTGAATCGCTCAGGAAAGACCATCGAAATCCGTTTGCTAATCTTCATAATCAAACTGGAGATGCTTGGTCTGCTCTGGTCAATATTTTGGTACCACAAGTTGCTTTGCTAAATATTACAATTGATCAGCTTAAATCAGTGTTTGACTGGAAAATAGAAAGATTTCAAGGATGGTTTCCAGCGGTTTCTTCCACTTACATGCCATCAACAACATCACCCGCTGACACCATATCAACAGGAACGCCCTATTATATGGACTGCTTGATAGAGATTACTGAAGGTAACAGCTCGAAAAGTAGTTCAAAAATTTGATGAAAAGCCATGGTGATAACGCTGGACGGTTTTGGGTATGGAGCATTTTTCAGTTTGGAGAAATCCCTTACTCCCGATAAATTTCGCAGGTGAGGCAGACATGGGCATGAGTTTGGGTCTGGGGGAGTATAGCTATTAAATCTGAGCTATTAAATCCGCAGACAATAAGACAAGCATGAGAAAAGTGAGTGCCCTGTGCCTTCCAAATTAAAGAAGTTACACTACGATCATGCAGCACCTCCCCCCCCCCGAGAAGGTCCAGACCAGACGTGGGCGCTGGGGGGATTGGGGGATGTCCCCTCCTTGGAGGCTCCATCCCCGAGGGGGTCGAAGTTTAGGGGAGATGAGAATTTTTTAACGTAGAAGGGGGAGTACAGTGTTTTTGGTCGGCTGGAATTTGACGACTTTTTTTTTAGGTCGCTAACCATACGTAGCGCTAACTCCCCTACACATTTTTTAGGTAATGATGGTCAGACGGTTAAAAAAATAACACTATTTGCATTTTCATTAGGATATTCATATTTTTAGGTAACAACCAGAAAAATTGTGCTTCATCAAAAAATATTACATATTTTGGAGCCGACCAAAGTTGTTTCACGGTTCGCGAAACGATAATGTTCGCAAAAAATGAACCCGTTAATAATCGAATGATAATTGCACATCATCTCAGTGATGATATCGGGATGGTGACCGTTGATTTCAGTGGCAAACTTACACCAGCTGACGAACGTGAACTTCAAGCTGGTGCCGAGGTCTTCTTGCTTTCTCGTTACGAGGACAACGAGGTATGGCTTAGTAGGACGACCGTCGGCTTCTTGCCCGACTTCAATGGGGCGCACCGCTGCTCGGAAGTATATTCGTTGAACGAATGCCATGTGAATTGCCGAGCTGATTTAATAAGAAAACTCTGCGGTTGTATTCCAATTACTTTGGCATTTTCGGATCAGGATGGAGACGATAAGGTTTCATGCACTTTTGCACACTATTCAAATTGTCTGAATTATTCCAGCGATGAAGACAATGAATGCAAATCGCACTGTTTGCCAAAATGTGAGCGTAGCCTATATGAACTCCAAATGACAAAAAGCACCCAAAATTTTGGAACAATACATCTCTATTTTCACAATACAAATTTTGAGTACACAATGTTTAAAGAAGTACCAAGTTGGACATTCGATGAATTCCTTGGAGCTTTAGGTGGAATGCTTAGCTTTTGGATGGGTCTCGACTTTCTCATTCTCATTAAATTCATTTTCAATCCAGCAATGCTGCTGATCCGAAAATGTTTTTCAGTTACTGACAGTCGCGCTACCCAAAGCATATCCAATGCTGATCACAATAACACTGGAAAAGAAATAAACTTCCACTGTTTTAAAATCATAATGAAAAAATTCTCAAACCAAGAAGAAAATTTGCTGGCAAAAGAAATTTGGCTATCCGAGAATCTATTTTGGTTGCTTATTTATACAGTGGGAGGTATTTATACGACCATATCCTGTTATCGTCTTTGCAAGGATTATATGTCTAGCGGAACATATTCCAAGGTGACACTAATGGTCAATAAATCAATCGCTTTGCCACCCACTTTGATGTGCATTGCGTTCTATCCCTTTTACGATGATTTTGCGGGAATCTCTGCAGTTGACTTGGCGTCCATGAATTATTCCAAATTATTGAGTGAGCATTTCAATCAAAATATTACTGAGAAGCAATCATTTCTTAGCAATGAATCTTCTTGGCCACTGCCAATTATTTTTATGGTTTATCAATACTTCAGAATAATTGACTCTTCCGTGGTGATTGATGACGATCATATGAAGACATTTGAATCAACAGTCGATAAAGTAATTGCTGAGACCACAGGTTTGTTTAAATTTAAAATCGAAGAATAAAATGAGTGTCCTTCGTGTAATTTTCCAACCAGAGCCTGTTTATTAATAAAGCAGTTAAAGTACGTGCTTGGTTCCGGTCTTCGAAAAAATTAATTGTCGAGAAAAATGATAAGGGAGTGCTTATCTAACCGATCTGAACCCTCAGAATTCCAAGGCAGAGGTATTCGCCGTGAGGGAGGGTGTGCAGGGGTTTCTCATCCCTCAGATAGTCTTGTCCCTGAATTATAATTTACAGGTTTGGGCAAAATATTTCTACCGCTTAGGTGGCAAAAAATGTTTTCCTGTTCACTTTGGGAGATGCGGAGGCTTCCCCATTCCGGATTCTGCACCCCAGTCACCAAGCGGTACCAATTAAGAGAAGATATTCTAGGTGATCGATTGGGTATCTTCCTTCGGGCTGAAGTAGGCTGAGTTTTGCAAACTACCTTAGATTTAGGAAAATTTGGTCTGGCGAAACCGTTCCCAACTTTCGATCATACCTGAAACCAGATAGACCTGAGGGTCACCCCAGGTCTATCTGTTCTGAATTTGGTCATTAAGGTACTATACGGAGGCGTGGAAGTTGTAGGGCTACGGAAAGGGCGCAGTCTGGCCAAGAGTGGCACGACATGTGGGCGCTGTCAGCGGGGTGGGGGGCCAAAAGATTTAAGAGTGTGCCTCATTTTCTTCAGTGTTAAGCAAGGTCTAAACACTATTACATCAAGTATATTTTGTCCTGATCGCGTTTCGCACCTCACGAGATTTATTCCTAATCGAAGTTACAAGAAAAGCAAAATTTCAGTGTTTATGTTATTTATTTATAAAGTTTAGGACACATGGATGAGATTGAAAAACGCGAAAATATGAACGCAATTGAAAAATTTTTTGAGCCAAAACTGCATGAAATGCATATCACACTGGATGAGCTTCGGCAAAAACTAGGTTCCGACTTGCGACAATTTTTCGAAATAAATATGACTTTTTATGGATTAAATAATTCGTATTCCCGTCATGATATGCGTATATCATTTATAACTGAAGAATACATTTGCTATCAACTGCCACTCGACCGTTTCACATTTTATCGTGCCCAAGATCATATCGAAATTTCTCGCAATCGAATGTTTGCTGATCGTGTATATATTTATTTTTATTCGCTTCCACGATTCGGAGTTCATTTTGACTATGAAATTCGAGTCTTCAACAGCGATGACATTTTCTTTCACATCGAAGGCAACTATAAAACCGTTGAGAATATCCACGATGTTCAGAAATGCTCAGTCAACCAAGCAAAGCGGGATTGTCAAATAAATTGTAGACTAAACCTGATTCAGAAATTATGCAATTGTTCGGCGGCCACTACTTATTCTGCACTGCTGCCAATAGAAATGGTGTCGGCTACAAACGAATGCACTACTTCACAATACAAGTCATGTCTTCGCTTCAATCAGACAGAAGATCAAAGTTGTCGAGATGCCTGTCTCCCTTGCGAAAGTTGGATATTTCACTCTAAGGTAGCATACAATTCAGTACGAGCTAAATCAGAATCCATTGAGTGCAGAATCTTCGTCAAGGCATTCGCATACATCATATTTGAAGATCGGTATAAATGGACATTTGGCGAATTTCTTACGTCACTTGGGGGACTGCTCGGCCTTTGCTTGGGGCTGGACATCCGTATTTTAGCGGTCATTATTATAGCACCAGTCGATTCAATTCTTGCTCATTTTATTCATATGAAAATGAAAAAAAGTGGTTCAATTTTTGCAGCTCAAACAGTGAGCAAGTTTAAGATAATTATAAGCAATCGTTTTTTTCAAGATATCATTCACACGTTTGATATACGCGTTTCCTTTACAAATCAGGAAAGCGCGCTCAAAAGTTTTGCAAAATGCGCTCTCTGGGCGTCATATTATCTTGCAGCAATCATACTGACGCTAATAATGTGCATCGGCCTTTGTTTGGAATACTTTGCTAACCTACCTGAATCATACTACAATTTTGTTGACAACAGGACGGCAACACTTTCACCAACTTTCTGTCTGCCTCTGTCAGTAACAACAGAGTCGTTGTTCCTTAATAACAGTCAAATGAAAAATGTTAGCCTTTATGATTTTTCTCCCGAATTTGAAAATATTAGCAGTGAAAAGTTTCTAAGTGAAACGTTTAATTTCACATCGCAATTTCTGCACGTCACATTATCCTATCTTGCGCTGTATAAATCTTACGAACGTTTAGACGTGCAAAGTTCGAAAAGTTGGAATCTAAACTTAGTGCGCAACGAATATAACTGGCAACAATTTTTGATATTAGACCAGCATTTCGCTGCGCTGAATATCACGATTGAAGAACTGACGCAGAAATGTGGTCAGCAATTAAGACTAAGGTATCCGATTTTTGCTCGAAAAATTGTCCCTCGTGAACTAAATGGTACTCGAGAAAGAGAAAAAGTAGTGATTGACAAAACTTCATTCATCGATGAGACAAAAATATGCTACAAGTTGTCATATGGTACTATTCAGTTCGCGTCATTATCCGAATACCTCAAAATTGACATTACTAGAATCGCACTTCAAGACAATAACGATAATGGTTCTCGGTTGACCAGTGCCACGGGCATGGTGAAGATTCATTTGCTAGGCGGAGATTCCACTGCGGACGACGCGAGTCTTATGTACGATTCGACTCTTTCGTTTTACTTTGGCGGAAGTGTCAATTCGTCACTGAAAATTAATTCTATATTTCAAGCCATGCCGATTAGCAACCCTGTCCGAAAGTGTTCTGATGGAGAAACGCTGGAAGAATGTGAAAATGAGTGCCGAAGTAAGACAATTCAGAAGGCTTGCAAGTGCACCTCTGCGAGATTGTCAAGATCTGATGCCCAAGAAAGCGATGAGCGTTGCACATTAATTCGCTATAGCGCTTGCAGTCCGACATTTGATAACGAGACAATTTCTTGCATTTCGAATTGCCTCCGTCCTTGCATGCTCTATCATTACACTGAGAACAGAGCAAATTTTGTAGAAATCGATGCCGATCGTGCTCATTTTCTCCTTCGATTTCAATCGTTTTCCTATGTGCTAATCGAAGAGATATTTGTCTGGTCGCCAAGTTCATTCATAGCGGCGTTCGGTGGCAATCTCGGGTTTTGGATTGGTCTCGATTGCCTTTTTCTCATGCAATTGCTTTTTTCCTGCTGTGCTGTGCTCATTCGATTTCTTTCAAGAACTTTTCAATGACGATTCAGCAAATTTGACAACGCAATTTAATATTGAGAATTTCAGTAGCGTAAGCTTTCAGATCTCAACTGATATCTTTGCGACTCAAGATCGAATGATAATTAGGAGGCAAAAAGGCAATAATAGTGAATGCAAAGGAAATTATTTACATTTCGTTTTCTTTCTCGTCTATTTTCTTTTTTATTTACTTATTTTTATTTATTTACTACTTAAATTATTACTATGTAACTATCTCGTTTAGATTTTTCAATTATGACTGTTTGAGATTGCAAAACCGCTTTCCTAAATTGTCGAATCGTGACCATTTGTGATCGTAAAATGCTTGGGCGTATTTTCGCATTATGATTATTTGTGAATGTAAGACTTGCTTGCTTCTTATGTCGAACTATGACTTTTTGGCATTGAAAACATGTTAGCAAATATTTTTCTTCCTTTGCTAAATAATTTTTCGATCTCAAATTCCGCAAATTATGAAGCGCATTGAATCAGAATGTTCATTTGAGTGGATCAAATTTTTTTGCATAAACCAGCGATTTTTATACTGTAATTGTTTCGATAAAGACATTTTTGCCAAAAGATGTGTCGATTAATTGTCGGCAAATGACGTAATTAAACTGAGCGGAGATAGACTCATTTTCTCCGGCGTTTACGGTAAATGCCAACAGAAGAAGGGCTCTGAGGATAGTATAAGTGATGTGCGTTGCCGACCCGAACCCGATGTCGGGTCGCGACCCGACCGAACCGAGTCGGGTTCGGGTCGGCCCGATAGCCTATCGGTCGGGTTCGGGTCGAATAATTTTATTTGAGTTGGGTTCGGGTTGAATCGGGTCGGCCCGACCGACCCAACGAACTGAGCGACCCAACAAATCATCTTATCTACTGGAAAATGAGGGCAGTATTTCCTGTGCGAAACGTGCTACGACGACTGTATTTCATAAAAAATTTGCGATACAGCAATTTTTGAGGTTCTTTATAGCTTATTCACAAAACTCGGGTCGATTTTTGCCATCGGGTTAGTCGGGTTTTGTCGGGTTGGTCGGGTTTGGACCGACCCGACGCTCTTGTCGGGTCGTCGGGTCGGGCTCGGGTTGAACGATTTTTTTGGGTCGGGTTGTCGGGTCGGCCCGACGGCCATCAGTCGGGTTCGGGTCAGGCTCGGGTCAGCTAATGAACCATGAATCGGGTTCGGGTCGCGTCGGGTCGGCCCGACGCCCATCACTGGATAGTACCTTCAGTATGCAAACAGGACTACACTCTAGTGAATACGAGGAAACTGAATAGCGCAAACAATAGCACATTGTGCGCTGATTTCATAGGTTGAGCTTCTCTTCTCCGTTTGCGGCATTCTTCGAAGCATAATAGTTGATTAAAGGCGGATAGTCCAGAAGGCTGTTCATCGCGGCAAAATAGTAAAAGTAATAAAATCATGAGCTAAAAGTCAAACATTTTAGACACAATATTAAAATTGATCGATTAGTCGAAGTTGTGATTGCGATTCGCACTGATTCGTCAATTTATCGGCTTTCATTAGAGCAATTATTCGCAGCATTTCTTTCCACATACGTGTGTTTTCCTGCAATTTCTTCATGTGCAGATTGTTAAACTTAAAATGTTACCTGAATTGGATTTAAGAGCAGGATAAGGTTGGCAAATCGAATTGGAATGTCCATATGAGTAGATTTGTAATATTCGCATAAATCTTTAATAATCTGTCGCCGTTTATTTTTCACTATTTGCTGTCCATGGAGAGACAAGTCTGCATTGGCTGAAATAGACCATAATGCTCTCATTAAACATGTTCTTGTTTCATTAAGAGAGTATGAAGGTAATTAGCAGTACAGAGAACAGTTTTAAGCAACACTTATGGCCACGTCAAGGACTGGCTGCTGAATTCGTTGTGAATGTTACTTTTCGAACTTATATTGCATGTCCAACCGTGCACCACACTCTGCATGTTCTATATTACGTTGATATATAGGCAATTATGATGTACGTATGAAGCTCAGCATTTGGAATGGACTCAGCAACCATTGTCGTCGACGCATCCTATAAGTTACCTGTATCCCACAGTATCAAATTGAGCAAAACCACAAATTCTTGATCGCTTAAGTTCAGTCTTTTAAAGGATGCGATAAGTTCATTGACATGAAACTCGGCGCTTGGTAAAGACATCCTGAAAATTTTAACTTTAAACCATCTAACAGCTAGTAATTGAAGCTATTTATGAGGTACGTCAAAGACCGAAGCGGCTAAGTTCATTTCAAATATTGCGCAGTGTACAAAAATTCGGACACATTTGAATATGTACACTGAACCTTCAGGTTATGCAGATAAGATGAATAAATATTTAAAAATGTTTGTCTTATGTGGAATGAATTTTGTTTGGAATGGACTCAATAGATACTGTAGCTGACGCGCCAAGTATACCCAAACAGCAAAAAAGACGATGTGTTCAACATTTTGCTACAGTTTAGGTGAATAATCGTATATGGATTCGAGCAGCTTATTCTGTGCAGTACCCTCAGTGTGCTACACTAAAGCGTCTTCTGCTTTTGCAACGCAATCAAATGCACAAATTTTTGTAACCTCGCCAGAAAATTATGATCCATCAGCACAGGTGGCCCGGTTGATGATGTACTACTTCCGTAGAAGCGAGCTAGCCCGGCTTCCGACGCCGTAAGAAAACTGCCATCAAGAAGAAGAAAGCGACCGTCGCACACTCCGGACTGAAGGGAAGTTAAATGCGCCTGCTCTGTCAAACGAGAAATAATGAGAAAGTTCTTGAATACTGCCATCTAAATGATAATATGATGTGCAAATGATAATGATAAATAATATGATAATATGATGTGTAAATGATAATATGATAATATGATACAGAAAAATTCTGATCGGAGTCTATTTTGAGCTATAGGGGCCCTTAACATGGGTTTTATGAATTATAAAGCACTTTTTTGATCTCAGTTGACCCCTTTCCCCTTTCGTAACGTTTTGAAATTAAAATAAAATAGCGGTTTTATAACCTTTTTTAAGATTTTGCTCTAAATGTATCTTCAGTCATACTATATTATAGAAACACTTTTTGAGTCTTTAATTTTGCCAAATCTTTGGAACTTTAATTCGATCTTCAACACTAGTAGCCCTTACCTTGTCACAATCAGATAATCCTGCAAGTGCGCCGCTACTGGTGAGGTAGTTGGACACAAATTCTGGATCAGAATTCGCGACAATAAGGAAATCTCCCATTGTCGCATCCTGATTGAAATTATTCTCATTCTGAAAATTTTCCCTTGTAAGTTGCGATACTTAATGTTAGCGGAAGCTAGTCCAACAATAGTCTGAAATTTAAATTAGAGCGTAATGGCACCCCGTTAGACTAATTTTTACTCTTTGACTAAATATCTACTGCAATAAAAATTTACATTAAGCGGTCGTCCTGCCCTATAGCAATCATCTCGCTGTTGTTGTAGAATGGAGTATTTGTAAACATATTCGTTGACACCATAATTTATTTTCTGAGATTCCACGATTGTTGGCAGCATGATGACGTTGTTTTTCGATTGAACTTTGGATTGCACTTCTAAAAATATGAGTGTCGCAAAAGCGCTCAAACGGCAAGAGCAATTAGCGGCGCGTGTGATCGATTAAGGTATTATTCAAGGCTCAAGATTGGCCTAGCAATAGAGTAGACAATTTCGTTGTGACTAATGATCCGAAAACATATTGGTTTATAGCATGCCTATAACCAGGGGGGCCAGAGGGCTCAGGGTCCCCTGGTCAGGGATCAGACCCCATGGGAAGTCCACCACTCCCCCCGACGGGATCGCCATGTAGTGGCGAAGAAAAATTTTGAATTTCGCGGCGAAATACCTACACGAAGGTACCGTACCTTCCCCCTCCCGAGAAGATCCAGACGCCCTTGGCCTCGGACCCCGGTTACAGGTATGGTTTATAGGTTAGGTTTCTACCCAGCGTACGATTCTGGTAACAATGTAGTCGTACTAGCCAGTTAGTACTTTTACGGTTCCGTCTGGAACTGATAGTATTGTTAATAACCAATCGACAGAAAAAAGAACGAAGAAACTAAACCACCCGGTACAATGAACAAATATTCTGTCGTGCGATTGGGTGGCAGCTATCGTTTGCGACAATGGTGCAACTCAACTAACTATGGGGCCGTTCATAAAGTATGTCACGCTGTTTTTGGCCTTTTTTACCACCACCCCCCACCGTCCCGTGCGTAAGGTCACGGACCTGTCACAGGCCTTCTCATCAGGCACCACCCTCCCAAAGCGTGACGTACTTTACGAACGGCCCCTATGAATTACCAGATACGCGCTATGATTCCTTGAAATAGAAATTCTTTAAATTCTTCACTTTTATTACTTTCGACTTACGGATAATGGAGCCACAATTTGCAAAGTTAACAATAGTTTAATGATTGTATTACGTTACTGAATTCGCATTCGTATATTAAGACTACTTACTTTCTGGCATCATTCCCACCGCGAGGCACTTCTTGAAGCGGCAGTGGCGACAAAACTTGCACTTTGCAAATCCTGAATAAGTCATAGCTATATTTAGCACATCAATTCCTGAGGATTATTCGTCAGCTAATTGCGAAAATGCTATCCAGCGACGGAATGAATGCAGTCGAGGAAAATCAATATATACAGTGCGCAAAGAAACAGAGGCCTATTTCACTGGAGGGCACCCACTTAGACCTGTGTTCTGCTGGCTGAATCTCATATATCAGTCATATCTGACATCTTAGGGGGTAATGGATGGGATACGTCACGTTATTTTGGCCGCTTTTGCAACCCCTCTAGTCATGCCTTTGTCACTCTATCGCTTACCATCCCCTTCCAGCTCCACATAATTGGTCGAACAAAGACAAAGACAGTTAAAATTAACATGAAAATATGTACTATACCGTACCCCTTACCCCACGCGTAGATCTGTCTCTGCTACATACCGTGAACGATCGTGCACTTGTTTGCCTTCTGCAAGCAACGATATGATCGCTGTTCGACGACTGATCGTCGGAAGAAGGCGCCACACGCAGCACAAGTATTTACGCCGAAATGCATTCCACGGGCTGGAATGTTACACACAACGCAACGATCTTCTTTGGATACGGTGGATGGAGTAGCCATATCAGATGAGATATGTTGTGCAGCTGCAATGACTTGCGGATTCAAGATGATCGCATTGCGACTGTTTTGATCGTTGTCTTCAGCATGCATCCTGAAACGGAACAATTTTTTAATTTTGTTGATCATGAGCAAGATGTTAGCGACATCTTGTTTATTTTAGGTTTATACATGAGTTTGAACAAAATGAATATTGGTTGTATTTTAAAAATAAAAAGGAAATAGAAAATAATCAAAATTTTGCATTCCCATTTCAACGCAACGCAATTACGATCGCAGGATTAGCTAAAGTAACGGAATTACAATAAAACTTGAAGTATAAATTTTATAATCTTTCGAATGATACAAAATGTGAGGCCGAGAATTATTGCAACTCGGGGGGTGATATTATTTTATGACGCCGTATCGACTTAGGTTCATCAGATATCCCATGAGCACCATGAATAAAGGATATTTTCTGGTCATTTAAGACTTAAACGATCCAACAATCAATATAGCGACACTGATGCTGTATAACGGATTTCATTAGCTGTGAATTGGCTCCACGTTTTGGAGAAATCTTTCAGTCTGATGACCAACGCGAAACTGCGTAAGCTATCTGCTCATTAGAGATGGCAGCGTCTTGAGCCAAAATATCTAAGAAGAGGTGAATAATACTCACAAGGGCCGAAGGACGATTGCTAGGCAACTGCAATCCAACTATTCTGATACCTTGCAAGCTTACATGATCTGTGATATTCTTCTTAATTAAACAGAAAGGGCTTGATCGTACACTACTGCTTCAAGGAGATGAATCAGAATCATAACGAAACAGATTTCGGATAGATGAAAAAACAGTTGGTGAAAGAGAAAAGGATATATACTGATTTGTCTCCTAACAATCACTGACTTGCAACCATAAACTCAAGCATTGCTCCTCCTTAAAACATGAAGACAAAGCGCAAGCCGTAACTTGAAGTTAAAGCGATACGCGAAGGGAAAACGAAATTCTTCGAATTCTCTCACTATTCATCATCATTCGTTTGCTAATTTGCCGCTACAGTACAAAAAATTAGTCATATTAACGTCTAAAATTTTTAAAACGTTAGATAAATTTAAAAATAAGTTGATTGTCATGCCGATCAACGAAGAGTGCCCGTTTCTAAGGCGCGGGACATAGTTACAAAATCAGAGCTCAGATTTCTCCGTCGGATAAATCTGCCGAGAGAGAATCTGAAGGATTTTGGATTTTTTGCGCGGATTTCTCTGTGCTCAGATTTCTCCGAGCCAAGTATGTTCCAGTTTTGGAGTTTGGATTTCGTTGGAATTGTTTTACGGCAACAGGAAGCCAAGGAAAATGCGTGTAAAAGCATTGATATGCAGCCTACTGTACACAAAATCCAAAGTGTCCATCTTCTATGGGAAAAATCCGAGCTCGGATTTTGTAACTATGTCCCGCGCCTAACCGTTCATACTTGTGCCCTTAGGCAACAATTTTCAGGCAGCTACGACAACGTACGCGGGTGTTTTACTCCTGTTCGCCGATCAGGGCGGTGCCTACGTGTGTATGAATGTATTTTCTCACTAATTAAGTTACGTGAGAAACAAGAGCCTCTTGAGCTTAAAACATTTCCAGAAAATTCTTCAACGCCCAGTATACTTTGATCTCTCAATAATTGGAAGCGTAGGCAAGTACAGGGTGTATACATGTCTATAATTAGCATTAATTACTTAACAAGTGAGGGTAATCCTTACCTGAAAAGGAATTCTGGAAGATTCTTTGCGCATTGAAGCCTTGCAATTTTAATAATTGTTCATTCTTTTAATATCAATTAGGCTAACACATACAAATGGCTATATTACTAGGTACGTAGTAACAAAGGCATCTGACTGCTGTGATCGCCCATTACCGTAATTTCTCCACATGCCATACTATTTTTAAATGAATCATTACCTTATTATCCTATTAAGGAGAGTCGTTATATTAGAGTGTACTATGAAATGCAGCACAAATTGGGACAAAAGGCTACAGGCTGGCATAAGTATATTGTAGCTCGATTCTGTCATTCTCGGATTAAGATATTCTGAAACTTCATGTTGCACAGGTTTTCTTGTAAGAGTAAGCCCAAACCGATGCTTGTGTCTGTCGGTACTTTGGGGAGCCTGTCTCGTTGCCCACGCTGGTCTGGTACTAATTCTTTTAAGTCATTTAATTAGTAATTTAACTTTGAGGTTTCGCAATCTTAGGCGACGTTGCACAGCAACTGAGTAGGTTTCAGTCTATCCGCGTCATCATCAACATCCGCTCTTGTTCTACTTCTTTTAGTAGCATATATGCTACCTCTTAGCGTAGTCTTTTGATCTCGGCCACTCGAAGTCGATTTATAGTCTCGTAGCTTCGAATGAAGCGAGCTAGAGATGAGACATTTCTTGTGAGGATAGTAATAGTTAGAGCTTCTTAGGGAATTGTGAAAGTCTCTGTGAGTGTGACCGCGTCCAATTTCGATATTTATGTTAAATAATATCCGCCGTTGAGCATGTCAAATAGAAATATCAAATAGAAGGATAATGCACCAGTCACAAAATGTTTCCCATAAAGTATACGATTCTTTGCAGAATGTACAACCGAAACGTTCGACATGGAAATTTTCTACCGGTTTCCCTGAATAATTTCGAACACGATGCTGCATTTGAACCTGACGGTGTTCCAGGCGAAGCTTATGTTCAAACACTGTCTGCGACAGTAACCCAAGAAAAATGTGTTGTATGTGAAACCGACACACACGGATTGCATTTCGGAGTGACTACCTGCGCGGCGTGCGGCGCCTTTTTCAGAAGAGCGATCTCTGAACAGCGGATATATTTCTGCAAGAAAAATCAAAATTGCAACATTCTCCATGGTAGGTTTTCCTTAATAAGAATCAGCAGCAGGATTGACAATTTTTTATAAGCGACGTAAGCTCTGCATTTCAATTTTCATATAATATATCGGAAAAATGGCATATGAAATGAAGAAATTTGTTGGCAGGTTTGGGCGTACCAGAGTTAATGACATATGATTCAGTTCGATTTTCAGGACTATCAAATCGCAAGCTGTGCCGGTACTGTCGCTTCAGGAAGTGTCTTGCAATGGGAATGCAACCAGAAAGTAAGATTGTGACTGTAAATTTGCAAATTTCATTTATTAAAAAACCTCCTGCACTCTACAAAGATAAAATTACTTTCAACTTTTTCTTTAACATCGTTAGTATTTTATATTTTCTTCAGTACTTTACTACTGTTAAGTAGTTGACCTTCTATTTAGTATCTTTTCCAGCAGAGTGAAATTTCACTCCAGAACGTCAAAACTGTATTGCCTACAGTTTACCCTCAATATCCCCTCACGTCAAGTTACAGCACTCTCTGTGGGTTACCGGGGTGCCAGTTTTCACCGAAAACCTTCCAGGGGGCTCTTTCAGAAAAACGCGGTAAATTAAAAAACGCACTGCAACGACTTCGGCTGAGTGGTATTCCCCAGCCATTTCTCACTTCTGATTTATTGTGTCATTTTTAGAGGTGCAAAGTAAAATGCGACCAGTGGAAAGCACTACACTGCCACCTTATGTTGAAACCGCTGAAATGGCTTACACTATCAACGAATGTGCAATGAAGTACTCGATATTGCAACGGCAGAGAATGAACCGCTATTTGCCTGGTCGATCTTCTCATGTACTGTTGGTTTATGGTGCCTTCAAAATACAGAAAGACGAATAACGTCTCAGAGATGCGCAGGCGCAAAGCGCGCTAATCTTGCAGTGCGCTAAATGCTGAAACCCGACTGCCATCTGCTGGCAGCTCACGAAAACTACACGCAAGTGTAATATATGGACGTGATGCGCTTCAGGTGTCAGAAGTCAAGTCTGCGCGTTTGAAAAATGACTCCGCGCAATTTGTGTTAAAGGGGCGTTTGCTTGACGCCGTCCACCAATTTGGGGGGTCGGTCCCCTAAAACATCCAGACATGGACTGTAGTATCGTAGAGCAAGGGGTCCAATCAATTTCGGGGTGTTTGGGTTGTCCTACCCAGTGTGCATGGGGTATAGGAGTTCTACCTCAGTTTTTGGGGTTCTCAGACCCGTTTTTCTTTTGGTTTTTTGGATATCATACCTCTCGTTCCTTTGAATTTTCGGACTAGAAAAAATGTTAATGATAATGGAAGAACAGTCTTTCAGAGTTTTTTGAGGACCGAATTATGGTCTTTGAATAAGATCATCAGTCCAGTTTCATCGAAAATATGTAAGGGTTTATGGCGGATTCCGCCAGTGGATCTGTTTAGAATGAATGCTAGTCTTTTGGTAATAAAAACTATCGCATCTTGGATAAATGCCGTTTAAATGACTAATCGCCTTTCTTACACCTACTTTTTCAGATGATACAATATCTTAACGAACCAGCAACAATGGCCAACTACCTTACCATCATGGAATCTGAACCAGAATTCATATCGAATTTTCTTAGCAGCTGTGGAGTGTTCAAGGGATTTTCCGATTCGGAAAAGGCAATCTTTTATGTCAATTGCATGGGCCCATCAGACTTCGGTGAAGGGGTCGTGAAAGGGTGTGGATTCACCCCTTTAGACATCGGGATGCACCCAAGGACCTATTTCACTAAGATCTGTTGAGATCTATAGAGCCACAGATAAGACATGGACACTGAAGGAATGGGGATACTCCCAAGGGGGTTCATACCCAAGGCAAAAAAATGGTTTGGGGATGGAAAAAATGAAAATTTGTTCCTGACGTAGTAAAAATTTTCTCTGCGAAGCGGCGAACTGAAACAAAAAGGTCGCTGGAGGGTATATCCTCCCCAGCCGGCACAAGTTTCTTCCATGTCTGCCACAGTTACGAGGTCATGCGGTTGAGACATGAGACTCGGTCAGCTGGGCACGGATCTCAGCGGGTACCCTTTAGTGAAATAGGCCCCAGGTTTGGGGTCCATGCATGCTCGTTTGCTCCTGCATGGAAGAGAAAGGTTCTTTGGGTTCAATGCAATCTCATGGTCGACTTCGAGCGAGGTAGTTACAGTGGCAAAGCTGACATGCGCTCCGGTCGACAGCTGGAAATATTTTTCGGATATGTAGGTTTTTTGGCCTCTGAAAACTGAGGGAAGTGCCTCTGAGCCCCCATAGGTACGCGCTTGCGTACCTATGGGGGCTCAGAGGTAGTAGGTAGTAGATTATCCACAATCATAAAAATGTTTTGAGTTTTGTCTACGCCGCAAGTAGAAAATTGTCTTATGATCGGATACTCTTGTGTGTTATAACGCATCACGGAATACAAAAAATGACAGATTATCTCTTATGTCTCATTATTAATCTGACCTTTAATTAATTAAATTTTTAAATTAATTTGTCTATTAATCTGGTCCCGGTTTAGATGGCATTATTCAAGGATTACGTGATCTCGTCACGACTAGCAGAACAAGCGCGTATCACTGGACTTATTGATCAAATCGGAACCAATCGAATGCATCTGCTAGATGGCAGTTACGTAGAAGCAACGGAATCAGTCGTAATCCGCTTCTATAGCAGTGGGAAAACAGAAATAGAACCACCTGTACTGATGGATGCGGCTTTTTTGACGAGGTAGTGAATGATTACTGCATCTAAGTTAGGGACCATTCATAAATTGCGCTACGCATTGGAAGGGATGAGAAAAAATCTGCAACCAATGTTGTCGCGTTCTACTTTTTAGCAAATTTTGTCAAACTTTAAAGCAATTTTTAGCTCTGTCTGGGTGCAACAAGACATATTCCCCCTAGCATGCCTGTAACGGGTGTCCGAGGATAAGACCATGGGGTCTGACGGGTTGACCAGGTGGGGGACACCTTCATGTTGAGATTTCGGACGGAATTTCAATACAACGCCAAAATTTGTTTGGCAACGGGGTAGGGTACTAAAACGAAACATCATTGCGAAAACAGTCAAGCTGCCGATGTTTACTGAATGTTTGAGTCCTATCGTGAATCCGCTTTTTATAGAATGACCATGCCCAGCGCTCGATTTCATCTCGATGAGCTGATTCCTGCTTTTCAAAGATTAGACTTAAGCGATCGGGAATTAGCAGCTTTGCTCAACTTGGTTTTGTGGAATACAGGTAATTAAAACTATATTTGAACGTCTATTGTATGGAAAAATTCATATATAGTACATCGAAAATATTTATATAATATTTGAAACACTTATTAGTTATTTAATTTTTAGCGGCGGACAATAAAGGACGCGTTCACTCTTCATGCGTCCCCTCAAATTACTTTGAAATCAGAGTAAATGATCTCAATGGACATTCACTGACATTCTGTGCAAAAAAGAAACAGTGCCAAAATTGCAGCTAATCCTGAATTATCCCTACAAGGACAACAATTGGTTCGTAAAAGACGGCAACAAGTTATTAAAGAAATCTGTGAACACTATAAATCCACCCAAATGGATATTCCAATTCGATTTGCAAATCTTCTGTTGCTTCTTACGCCTCTTTCGGTGAGTAATACTTATTTGAAAATTCTTCACAACGAATGTATCCAACGTTTTACTGTCCAAGGTGTACAATTGGACGCAGTGCAAAAACTTGCTTAAAGGCCCGTGCATACCTCTCCTGCACGCTGCAGGAAAAGTTTTACTGCAACATATTGAAAGGAAAAAGGGCAAAAGTTTTACTGCAAGAATTTTACTGCACGCCAACTTGGTTTTCCTGCATGCAGCAAAACTGTACTATGCTACAGTACATGCAGGAAAAGTTTTACTTTCAATCTGGGCTTGAAAGTAAAACTTTTACTGCTTTTACTGCAAATGCAGTAACTTTTTTGCAGGAGAGGTATGAACGCGCGTCAACTGCAGTAAAAACTGTTGAATTTATTGTTGAATTGCGGTTGACTTTTGCAGTAAAGGTATGAACGGGTGCAGTAAAAAATTTGCTGCATTCAGTAAAAACAGTAAACAGGAGAGGTATGCACGGGCCTTAATGAAGAAATGCAATTTGCAGGAAAATACTCGAATGTGGAAAGAAAATCTGCTGCTCATCGCGCTCATGAAAGCAAACAAATCAACAACACAACAAGATCAATCACAATGCTACGTATATGATCAGCTGTAATTTTAGGATTGGCATGCTTCGAGTCATTTTTTCATTCCCTTATAAAATTTGTGGTGCGCTGCGTTGTTTACCCCTAACTACGTAATACTTCATTAATGATCGTACATTTGATAATAATAACTCTTAAAATACAACTCTCGACAACTTTTCAAAGTTCATCCTCTCGCTCGTCTATCATTGCCCAGCGAAATTACTAATTTCAGTCTGTAGAAACAGTCTTCGACTATAGAACGACTAGGGATTGTGCACAAATACAAAACGCATCTTTGCATTGGCACTTGATCAAGCTTTATCGCTTTCTTTAAATTTATCTTTTAAGTCGCATCTGAACAACATCAAATAATAGAATAGCTTTATCGACAAGAAAGTGAAGGATTTTAATGAAATTCAGTCCGAGATATGTGCCGATAACATTTCCGAGCTCGGAGGAGAAAGTATCTACCGTCCAAGCAAGCTGTTCTTCGTAAATCGTGTAGCTGAATTGGTCAATTTGAAATAAAAATATTGTTGACATGTTGTTCCAGTTCGCAGTTGTTATATCGTAAGCCCAGCGCTCGCACAACCCGACACATTCATTCCTACATTCAGTGTCTTGAGAAGAATTCAATATCAGACAAGTACTGTAATTGGTCAAGCGGCATTCAGGTAAATATTTAGATGCCAAATGAGGCCAACTGATAGGTGAGCATCGACACAATTCTTCTATCCAGTTCACTCGACATTGGGCGATACAGCGCTCCTGAAGCAACAAATGTGTCTGCTAATCAATATCGCTCGTATAGTATACTAAATATACTGCAGTACAGTATACTCGAACAGTACAAAGTATAAACTTGTTTACCCTCTGCCCAAGACTCTGCATGCACGGAATTGAGAAACTGAGAAAGAGAAAATTATATTAAACTAAAACTGCTGCAAATATTAACACTATTAGTCACAATATTGACTGTCATAATTACTATTTTAGCTAGTAATTACAATATTAATGTAATATTAGTTGTTATTCTCTCAACAATTGAGAATTGAGAATTCCAATCTCGAAATGTTTCATAAAATAGATAAATGAAGAATTCAGTTATGACAATGCAAAATTCAGACTCGATTTGTCAATTCTTAACAATTGCATGAAATAGACGCAGGGTGGATTGTTGGGAGTCCCGAGCCGACCCCTTCCTTGGCTACACCTATGCCTGCAATCAAAGAAAAACTCTGAATCCCCTTCAACCCGAGTAAAACACCTGATCCCTGAATATCGTCCAAAATTTCAAAAATTTGCCTAATCAGGCAAACATTTGAATTTACGCTGAAGTTTTTAGCTTGATTATGTAAATTTCATCATGGATTCTCCCCTTAACTTTCGTCACCTGTTACATATATGCTTCGGACCGGGCTTTACGTAGTACTTCGGACCGCGCGCCCCATAATTCGGTCCTGTGAAAGATCATCCTACGAGTCGATAATATTACCTTAGAAATTGTTTTGCTGCATCGTGGCCTCCCTGTGCTGCTATCTATCGTTGACAGAGAGCGGAAAACGCCCGCCACGCCGATGTTAATATCTGTTTTTTGAAAAGTCATACTGCGAATACCCTTTATAATGTCCATATTGTCCTCAATGCCGCTCATATTACCAGCATTTAGATCAAATTGATACATCCGCCAGATCAGGCGATTTGGGATATTCTCTTGATCATTTGGAATAGTTACTGTAATCCATGTGGTGTCATTAAAATTAAAGTGATATAGTTCCAATGGCAGCATATAGCAAATACCATAACGGCTTACACTAGTTGTGCTATTTATGTCAATTTTTGTCGCATTCTGAGTTTTGTATGTTGCTTCAATATTCAGAATATATTTCAAATTTTGTCCAAATACCTGTCTCAGCTCATCTGCAGTAATATTTAATCGTCGAATATTTTCCTCCAACAATAGAAGAGAGGAATTTAAATCTTTAAAATCGGTAACCTGGTTAAAATATGGTAATTCGGATGGTTGCAGAAATCTTTCTGCCAATTGAATTTCTCTACGTGCTTCGTTGTCGGTTAGCAGCATTAAGTATCCATGAATAATGTGAAGTATTTTGTTAGGCAAGCGGCAGTCATTGAGAAAGAAATCTTTAGAAATTGATGTATCGTTAAAATACATGTTTATGTCATTAAAAAAGTCTGTATCGTTTGAAACAGTAATATTAGGAGATGCACTCTCAAGCATTTCGCCAAATTTAAGGGTGAAACAAAGCGTTGAATTTGGTAGTGAAATTTGTTCCTGAAAGAGGGTAGTGGAATGCAGATCAGTTTTATCGTTTTTGTATCGCTC
>JAQGAX010000096.1:0-24956 GCA_034698105.1 Plectus exinocaudatus | reverse complement strand
TTAGTGACATCATGAGCGCGCTGAATACGGTGCTGACTCATGCTGTGAATTGTTTTACTTGCCGAAATCTGAATAACGGTAGATCAAATTCTAGATGATATCACGACAGTGTCATTCTGTCGACCGGTGAATCACGCTGTAAAGTGACGAATAAAGGAAAGAGACTGAATTCGTATCCGATGTTCAGGAACGTTGCGATAAACTTTTGCCTTTGGCGTATCTTTGACAAAACCGGATCGTTATGTGAATAGTACTTTGGTTGGATTCGAGAATCGTAATCTACTGTCTCTTTTGCGTAAATGAGTGACAATATCGACAAAACGGCAATGGTCATTGCTCAACATAAATAATTTTCACCCATCAAAGTAATATGCAAATTTTTTTTGTAGTTTGCTGTCTTTTCCTATTCGTAAATAAATTGACAATGTAAATAAGAAGCATTACATTGCTAAAGATCGCATAAATAAGTTTTGCAATTCGGTACTTGAGCGCCGCGCAGTGAAGCACAAACTATTATTAAAAAAAGAAAATATAGCAATTACTCTCTTTTCGAAGTCTAAAATCATGTTTTTCTCGCCAAAAAATTCATAGTACTTGCTAATATCATTATTGCGACAACAATATAGTGCAGAATAGCCAAAAACCGAGTCTCAAATAGTATGACATCAATTACAGCAAGTCATGTCGAAATTACAGTTTCAATTATGGCAGAACATAATGATAATGTTATAAAAGCATCAACCACGCAATTTTTGATCGTCTTTGAGCGTCTGTAAGCCATTCTTCATCAGAATAGAAGCGTTCAGCTTTGTCAAAGTCAATAAAGGCGAATTCGACTAATCAGTCTTGTTTTGTATGAATAGCGTGCGCACCGCACGAATCCAAATTACCAGCGTATTTGCTCTGATTCCGTTTGTTGCGCCTCTGCGGAATCGTTCGATCATGAGATATAGCAATGATACAGTATAGCCGATTAGCAGTAATGTGAAACATCCGAGCAGCGTCAGCAGTTCGAGCGGGACAACTCGTGTTTTCTTATATTCGCAGGTGGTGTTTTCCTTGAAGTACTGCTCGTTCACAGCGTAAATAAATGGCAAATTTCTATTGATGCCTTCGTTGAGTATTTTGACCCATGTAGAATTTTTGCGAAATATAAAACCGGCCCAGAATATCATCGGGTTGTCCATTTTGATGGAACGCAATTTGCAACCGGAGGCGGTGCCCTTGAAAATTTATGATTTAATTGTTCTTAAACAGGTTTGAAAATAAGTTGAAAAACTTACTTCACTGATTTTTCTTTAAGCTGTGTACGTTAAACTTGTGTTCATAAAGAAACTAACGAATGCAAGCCCTGAACGAAGGTACTGCTAAATATGTTATTTTAAAACTAATTGTTTTGTACTAGCGAATCAATCTTCGTTTCAAAAATGATACAATGTGAAAAAGTACTTGCCTTCAACCAATCAGCGTAATCTGTATCGCCAAAATAAACGTATTTCGTTGGATTTTCATTAAATATCTTTACGAGAGTGCTCAGTTCACCATTGAAGAACACAGGCGGGTTTTCACTGAGTGCTTCTTGAAATGCTCGATATTTTTCGTCTTTGCTGAAGCGTATTATTTGCCAATGACCATACCTAAAGTTGTAATTAATAGCCATAATATCAAAACGAAAATTGAGACAGTGACGAAGAGGGGAGTCGACAATATTTCTTCATAATGCTTATTTGTCTGTGCTTTCTTCTACAGCATGTACTGTATAGATGAAGTTGTAAGCTGAGGCTAATAACGCTTGGACCAGGTGCCTCAGAGCCAGAACAAAAAGCACTTTAATTGAGTTTGACCTCCAAAATATTGCAGTTTTAAAGCGCATACAAACTTAGCAGCATCTCATTTTCGATCTTATCGTCAGAGAGAAAAAGATATCTTACGTGTTATATTTTTTTTCCTCAACAACAAACCTGCTTTCGATAAACGTGCTCCAGTAGTTGTCTTTCAGACATACGCACTGGGTCAGGTGGCAGAAGAAGGAACGTCAGTAAACAGCATTCGTACAGTTTAGGGAAGAACACCAGAATCGCTCCAAATATAAGAATCAAAATCTTCCCAGTCAATAATCGCTGCTTACTCGCATTAACGACGTAAGTTTCGAATTTTGACAAAATATAACTGAATCTATGGGTTACTTGCTCCTTAGTATGTAAATTCGTCGCAATTAGACCAATTAAAATAACACTGAGAGACACAATAAAAGTTGCTGTTAATATCGGATGAAATATTGTGAAAACTCTGACAGAAGATTCAAATAACGCGGGCTGATGTGGTCCCACCACGAATAAGCTTTCCATCGGAAATATTGGCGTAGTGAAGTCGAATGATTCATACCGCTCAGCGGTAATAGTATACGGATGAACAACGGTGTCGTACAATCCGTTTTGTATGTCGCCCATCCATCCATCAAAAATACTATCTCAAACAGTTGAATAAATATTTCGGCTCAAAAAATTTTGTTGCGTTTATTGAGGTATATAGTAGAGTACTTAGGTATGATCGTCAAATGGAACTTCGTCTTCTGACTAAAGAGGCTAGCACGGCCGGACGTTTGGGAGGAAACCAACGAAATTTCAATCGGTTTGCTTTCATTTGAAGAAATGTAATTTACTGCTACTTTCGGGGCTCACCAAATGCATGATGATAAGTGGAATGATCTGAAGCCCTAGGCTATGTGCATCTCGTTGTTTGGAAGGAAAAAGTTTAATGGACTCCAATGTTATTAAGTGCCCTTCTCTCAAACTTTAGCATGTTGCACAAATAATGATGTGTTGAAGCTCCACTGCCAATATTGATATGTGGAATGGACTTCTATCAGAATGAGTAACGTATTAGATAATTTAATTAGCTAGACGATATGACTAAGTATTGCATATTAGTTACTTACTATTTTTATCGACAAGTTGACCTTGATAAGTGTTACGTTGCAGAACAACGACTTCATACGGCAGTTGAAGATAGCGAAGCACAAAATCGACAATCTCTGGCCCGTAACCCGGTCTGCAGCCCTTTCGTCGCTCGAAACCATCGACGGAGCATGGACCGGATTCAGGGTACCAGTTTGGATGCGTGGCAATTCTAATCACACTGTTCATATCAAAAGTGTGCTCTAATATACAATTAAAAATGGGTAGTTGTGGTGCCGTAGCCAGATGATGTCAATGAATATCAGCGCGCATCACTTTTCCTAACTTAGAACAAGAGCTTTTTGCTCGGTAGTCAATGCTTCATCAAAATCGTACTGAGCATCTCAAGTAGCAGCACAAAATATACAACTTAAACAATTTTCGCACAATAATTATCCCAAAATAAATTTCTTCAGAAATGCTTCATTGTCAAAACGGTTACAAACTGGCGAAGAGAGCCGTAAAAATTGGCGAATCAATATAGCAATAGCACGAGCGTGCATAAATAAATTGTGTCGATGTTTGCATGGAGAAAGGAGAACTAATGCGTATAGTTAGTTTTCTCCAGCGATTTGATCAATCAAGCTGTGCAAACAGAGCACAGTCCGATAGCCGAGTTTTGCTTGAACCTTCGTTATTTTTTCTCAAAAGCTTCTTGCTAACTGCTCAATAATAAATCCCGTACCATGAATGCTTTTATACCGTATTTTAAGAAATAGTGGCACTGTGCCACTATTATTTCAACCCTTCCCAACCCTGTGCCACTATTTCTGCGTGTGCCACTATTAATGCGTGTGCCACTATTATTTCAACCCCTTCAGGCAGCAAAGATTTTCATTCTTATAAATTGAGCGCATTCTTTTATGGTCGAGGTATGAAATTTATTCATCAAAATTATCACGATCAATTCAACAAACGATCAGTTCAACTCCAACGAGTACACAGAATCGCAATCAGTCGTATCGCTGTCATCTCTCAACTCGTCCTGTTCGGTGTCGACTTCTTCAGGTAGTGCAATGTCCTGCAGCGGGACTTCTGATATCTTTCTTTGCTCCTCTCGCAGCATCTCGCGCCCTTTTGCGCATCCAGAACGCTCTTTGAAGCAGTGGATTAGATGGTCTTCACTGCCATCAACGGCAATCGAAATTCCGCACGATTTAAACGAGTTCCGGATGACTTCAGCCGGCAAAGCAGCCCAGGCTTTCTGGATCCACGAAAGCAACAAAGCAATGTCCGGTGGACGAAGATTTCCGGCAGGAGTATAGGACTTTTTGCTGCTCGCCATCCAATCCTCATACTGATCTCTAATGCTTGCCTTGAATGGCGTGTTCCAGCTCACGTCTGGAGCATTCTTTGTCCTACAGCGTTCTTTGGCTGCGTAACTCCACCTGATTTCTTCCTGTTACAATTAGCGGAATTTATTGATATGCAGTTGTAACTTTTACTCATGTTGTTTTGCGGCAATTTCGAATCGACGAAAAAGCGTCTTAGTACATTTCCAGACGTGATACCACGCCGCTACGCGGCGTGGAAAAAGGGCTTGATCTATTTTTACAAACGCCCCAATGTTCTAAATTTACGGTAGAGCAACTAGAGAACGGAGCAGTACTTAGAGACCAAAATACACGACTGGATGTAAGGTTTTTTGGGAAAGGTTGCATTGCCGATAGCTCTATTACCAGAAAGAGTTCGGCGGTCTCCTACGGGCTGGGCAAACTGAAGGCATACCCGTGCATACCTCTCCTATTTTTACTGCAAAGTTTTGCTGCATGCATAAAACATAGTAATCGATATCCTATGTTTTGTACATGCAGTAAAACTTTTGCAGTAAAAACAGGAGAGATATGCATGGTTCTTGATGCGAAAATAAGAGCTGAAGCAAATCGTAAAAAGTGAAAATGCTACTAATCGCAAAGCAGTGTGCACTATCTCGAACTAACAGCATATAGCGAATTTCAACAATGGCTTCCATTTTATAAAGGCCTACATGCAGCTTTATAAGAATAAAATAGCAAGAAAAAAAGCAATACGTTTACTCTGCGTGGGCTTGAACCTCCAGTTTTCGCCTGCCATTCTAACGCGCAAACCACTATACCATGCCCTCCTATCTCACTATGCCCTTTTAAAAACAATTATACGTACAAAGCGTGATAATTTATATTGTGGTCCGTTACGTAACAAAGCTGGTTTATTGTAATAAAGCGCACAGCACGCGACACAGAGATACAAAGCGCTGGCGTGTTCAAACTTGTTTTGAAAAATTGTTCGTCATGTTTCCTATGGTTTTGTTGTTGAGCGTTTCGAGCGTTGGACTGCCAACGGGTGGAAAGCTTTATTTCCTTTAGTTTTCGTGGTATCTATTATCTCAAAACAGCCGACATACCTTCATCATATGAAGGCGATAGTCAGAAGCCGTTGTAATTGTTATACCGACTCAAATTGTTACTTTTTCACTGTATCGTAATCTTGTTCGATTCTCTCCCGTCACGCATGCATCATCCCGGCGACTTCCCTTGTATCGTAAAAGCAAAGTGTAACGTAAGCGTAAAGCACGGAACAGAATAGACGCCTGTCGCCTGTCAGGCGTGAGCGGAAACACAATAAGCCCCTGTCGTCTGTTTTGTCAAGATTTCTTGAAAAAAGGCGTCATTATGAACCCCATTTTTCGAAAACAGCCAGGCAAGCGCGTCATTGTGAACACGCGCAGGCGCCTGTCATTGTGAACCCCATTTTCCGACAGCGCCTGTACAGGAGCGCCTGGACAGGCGACAGGCGCCTATTCTGTTCGGTGCTTAAAAGCGCGTCGTAGCGTAACGCTCTCGAAACGGAGACTTCGCGACCCCCCTCTCAAAGCGTTACGTAATTGTGTATGGCACCAACTGGGGCCATCTGTATTTGATTCAACAGTATAATATAAGTTTGATACAAATTAGGCGGGCTGATGGAGAAATAGAAGCGAGATTGAATAGTAAAATGACATTAGATCACACAAAAAAGTTTAACTATTTGAGAAGTTTATTGTAGTGGTAACGATTGTGACAGTTGGCGCGGTGGCTTCATCAAAAGAGCAGAGGTCATTGAAATCCAAAGGGAATTGTGACCGCGATAGGCAGACGCGTGTTTCACGACCACACCTGAAGTGAGCTCAGCGAATCCGAAACAGCACTTCAGTAATTCAGCACCGAGTCAAAACCGATGCCTCGGATTTCGTGTACTTGCTAGCTATGCTTTGGCAACGGGGTAGTAGATTGTTGGACATTTCACAATTATTGTTGTCGCTGTATGTGATAAGTGCTACTTGCGAACCATTTGCCATGCGTAGCAACTGCGGTGTCTGTGAAAAATACTGTGGGACGGCCGGACGATGAATTACTAAATCATAAAATTTAATAACGGCTGTAAATTGAATACATTGAAAACTTTAGGAGAATGGAGAACTTTAGGTTGGAAAGTATGTGTTGAAACAATACCTAGCTAGCTATAATGTACGGCGTTTGTCAGTCACGCTCAGAAGTTTTGCAAGCAGATAAGAGAGCATTACATCGGCGAACGCAATGTTGACCAAATCAATATTGTCAATGTGGCTGTGAGTACAATTTCGTCATCTTTATAGTGCTAATGTTCACATTCTTAGGCGTGAATGTATGTATCTGCCCGCTTCAGCTCCGATTTATTTGACAGTTGTATTGCTCGCGTATAAAGAATCGATCAGTGTTTTTACCAGTTCAAATTATTAATTATTTCTCAAAAGATTCGATTTTTCTCGCTCTGTTTAAATAAGCTAAAGATCTATTCCTGATTTTTCTTATGAAAACTGTTGCCCTAAACTGCCATTAACATTGAAAGCAAAGAAAGAATCACTTTGGCATCTGGGGATGCAACCCTAGTCCATTTTTTCGCATTCAGGCCAGGAAGTGCACGCCAGTATTCGATATGCACCAAAATTAGGCGCCATAAATCAGTAATGTTCACGGTCCGGGCTGATTTGGGAGGTTCTTAGCTGGCCCGGCCGAAAAATTTATCTCGGCGCAGACCTGGATCATCATAGCTGATTACGTTCATGATCCAGGGAACTAGGGAACTTGGGCTAGCCATTACGCCCAGCTGTTGTGGCGCGCGCGAGTTGTGACTGCATGAATATTGATTGTGGTCACTGGTCAGCAGTTGTTCACGTTTATTGGCGAGTAACGGCTTCTAAAGCTACTAGCATGGATGTGCAGCGATCCCAGTTTTCAATTTTTAATACAGCTTCCATTCGAACGACCACAATCAGATCATTCTCTTCTACCACCATGATCAATAAATAATATACCCTAAAGTGTCACCTTCGATTTGTCGGTAATTGTGAAAAAGAAAGATACTTAATAAAATTTCGAAAAATTCACAAATCACAAATCTAAATTTAAAAATCCTACGTTTTGATATTTTCCTTCATTACAACTTACAGTTACAACTATGGTTACAGGGTTTCACTAAAAGTATGCATGAAAAATAAATTACGGACGATGAAGAAAATTTGAGCAATTAGTTAGTACCTTAAAGTTGTAGTCCTATTGTACAGTAGTATCGCACTGATCTTGCAGGTCGGCTAGGGCTGCAGCGATTTCTGAAAGTTTTTGCGAGCCGGGCCTGGAGCGGGTCGGCCCGTTAACATCGCCGCTATAAATCTGTCTGGGGGAATGCACTGCACAGCGCTTTTCCGCAAATGGCAGACGACTAGAGTATCTTGTTCTCACGATTTCTACTCAACTAGCTTTTTTAAATTATAATTTCTAAAATAAACTTAAGGTTTGTTGCAATAAAATATCTGGATGCTATGGATCCTCAACACATTACCTTGCTTAATGAACATCGTGTTACATTGGTTCGCGACATGCGACCGGACTCGATTCTAGACCACCTATTGGGAAGTGGGATAATGCTCGATCATCATGAAAATGAAATCATGGTAAGTGTATTAGTAGTCGTTGTTTTATTTTTTTGCCTTTACAGAAGAAGCCAACTAGTGAAGAAAAAAATCGCGAGTTGTTGAGAATCCTAAAACAAAGGGGACAACTCGCTTTTGAAACATTCATTGATGCATTGAAGAAGACCAATCAACATGAACTGATCAAATTGCTAATTGAGCGGCACCATGTACTAGACGATGAGACTTTTGATTCGGCAAGTTCCAGCAGAGCTCAGTCAGCTCTCAAAACCCTCTATAAGTCCAGTTTTCGAGAAGTCAACCCTTTTTCGCTTCCATTTACTTTCGACATTGAAAAAACGTGGGTATCGCTTGATCTAACAAAGAACTGGTCATCAGTAGGGCGAGAAAGTGATTGCAATAAAAAACGAATGAAAAATCATTGCCAAATGATTGCGGAAGCATTTATAAACAAGCAAATGTTGCTGATTGAAGGCAAAGCGGCAAGCGGAAAAACCTCGCTAATGCGTCGAATAGCGTATGACTGGGCAACGGGAAAAATTTTACAATATAAATTTGTGTTCTATGTTGAATTCCGGAGGCTTCCGAAAGAGGAATTTTCAACGATAGCCTCGATTATTCAAAATGTTTTTCAAAGCAACCGAGAAGAAAGCATCACTCAGTTAGCTCATAAAGTCAAATACGGCAAAATCTGCAAAGAAAATCTCATCCTTGTACTTTTAGATGGATTTGATGAAGCGCAAGTGAAAGTCCCTTGCGTTGAGCTGTCGAATTTTTTTGATTCGGGTGGCCTACGACAACCTTTGCTATTTCATGTTATCATTTCAACTAGACCTGGTCCTCTCTCGAAGCTCATGGAGCGCCATGACATTCTGAATTCAGCGTCTATACTTGGATTTTATGAGGAACAAAAGCTAGCCTACATACAGGCTCACTTTCATGCGATGAACGACAGTCAGAAAAAAATCAATGAAGTTGTGCAATTTCTCAAGAAAAGTCAGCATTTTTGCGAAATTGCAGAAACACCATTGCTTTTGGCATTCATTTGTCTTGTTTACGACAAAATTGCAAAAAACACTGTGTTCGAACTTTACAAATGCATTATTTGGTGGTTAATCGACCGCTATCAAACTGACCATCCAACACTTAATGTTCCAATGTTATTCGGCTACGAAACTGATTCGACCGAAAATAATAATTACCGAGTTATTCAAGACCATTTCCATGAATTTCCAGCACTGCACAAATTGGGCGTCATGGCTTTCAGCTTACCAGACAAAAGCATTTTTTCTGAAGATGATATGAAACAATACGAAATAAATGACGTAATCGTAAATGTAGGATATCTAAGGCGTGATGATATTTACTCTGATATGCAATTGAAAAAATGGTTCACGTTTCCTCATAGAACTATGCAGGAGTTTTTGGGTCGAGAAATGTTTTATTTTTGGCCAAAATGTATAACAATTGATCACAGCTTATTTAAGCGCACATTTGCCACGCATATTTTTTCAGAACCCGGTACAATACGCGTAAGGGAATATAAATGTGAAATGATGGGTATGGAACTCTTTATATGGCGAGAAGACATTAATTTAAACAGCATGACCTGCTCACATCCTGACGATCACTTTCATAAATATGGGTCTTTGATACTGAATCTTTCCTTGACTCTTACTCAAGCAGCTTCTGTTCGACGTCTCATCAAAATCTCAGAAAAGTGGAGTAACTTAAAACAAATTTGTTTCCATGCAGCAAATATACCCATAGTTGATCGCATGGATTTTAGCAACATGAATTCTTTGGAAGCACTACATTTTGATGGAATTCCTCTTTCCATTCAAAACCGTGCGCAGATGATATTATCTGCAAAACAAATTAGCTTGCGTCAGGGTCATCTTTCACAGATTTCTGATTTGACTACAATGCGTATCTTTGATTTGCCCAATAACAAAATAGTAAAGGAACTTGTGTTTAAAAATTTATCCTTTTCCAACGCAGAATGTTTTATTGATACAATGCAATATTTGTCGAGAAATGCGCACTGTGGTGCAAAAATTTTGTTTTACAATACTGCTGTTTGTTTTGGAGGAAAAGAAGGAATTGATTCCATTGGGGCCTTGTCATCAGCGTGCTATTTGTCATTATCAGCTCTACTATTTGATCGCTCTTCCATCACTGACACAGCGTTGCAGTGTTTCGCGTTGTCTGAAGAAATTGATATCAAAGCTTTCATAACTGGAATGATTAGACATGTGCATTTTGATATCAGATTTCCATTTCTTACTAAATTGAAAACACTAAAAATTTCTAACTATTTATTTCACGAACGAAAAGAAACTTCAATTAGCGTAGTTAGCTTTCCAATGAACAAAATGAAACAACTTGAAAGCCTTGAATTTGAATCATGCAAGTTTGACCTTCAGGCTTTGAAATTTATCATCGACGATATTCGCACTTACGGCAAAAATCTAAGGAAAGTGGTCTTTCGCGATCAGAATTTCGAAAATATTGACTACTTTGAGAAATTTTTTCAAATCGTGAAAGAATGCGAATCGATCGAAGACTTGGAAATAAATATTGCACTATATGAATTTAACCATATGCAGATGCAGGTAATAAGATTTGAAGATTTTGATGCAACGAAAATTTTTTGCGATGTGGTGCATCATCTAAAATATCTGGAAAAACTGACAGTCAATCGCGTTGTTACTATCGAAAAAGACAGAGTTATTGCAGCAGCTTCACGTGACATTTTTGTTTTTAAATATGACTAGTAGTAACAAATTCTGCTTGCTTTCGTATTGTATTCTATCAGTGGCGGTACTAGATCCGACCAACTGGGGGGGGGGGCGTGACGGTCAAGCGGGGGGGGCGTTTCCAAAAAATGGTAAAGGGGACCCTTACCTTTTTTTCTGGCGGCCGAAACCGGGGGGCGTCGCCCGAAACTGGGGGGGGCATACGCCCCCCTACGCCCCCCTAGTACCGCCACTGAATTCTATACTACGTGGCGAAAATGTTTTTTCCGGCGCGGCCGGGGGGGGGGGGTAGGCCGGGGGATCCAGGATGATCGGACCCCTGGCCGGAGGGGGTATGTCATCCCTCCTGGACCCTCCGGCCGTCAAATATTTTTGTTCTATCGACCTTCTTGGCGTTGGTCCCTCTCATGTTCGTGTTCCTCTGCGCTGTTTCTACTTTCTCAATTGTCGCCTTCGCTAACTCTTCTTTCCAGTGGTTACCAACATCAGAAACGGTTTTCACAACATGCTGACTGTGCCAGACATGAACAAGGATCGCACAGCAAGCTTTGCTCACTTAATTAGAAAACATCTGCAAGCATGCAAGATTTTGTAGATAAAGCGATTCACTTCAAAACGCCATGAGCCGAATAGCAGCGTGTAATATGCACGAGATCCAAATCTAGAAATAGGGCTAAGACCACGCCTGGACAAGCTTATCTATCTCTCGTTCAGGATTCTGCATGCCCCCAAAAAACTCCCAAGATTCCATGGCCGGTACGGGAATGTTGAAAAACTTTTACCAGAACTACGATAGACGTACAGTAGAATTTTTTGATCATGGCAGGGTTAAAGTAGGAGTCTCAAGACACTACATGGAGCTCAACCTTGCCCAGGTATGGCTAGATTTAGATTCACTCGGTCACAAGATATTAATCCGTGAATAGTTTCTGCAATGCGAGAATAACAAAAATCACTGTCCAAATTTTTGGTAACACCATCGAACCGGAACTCGCAGGAAACGCCATTGAAATGGTCTGCGCCCAGCGGCCAACATCTTCTAGCCATTGCTCCAAGTTGACGTTGACGAAAGCCCCCGTGACGGTCTAAAGAAGCTGCTTTAGTGTGTGCCGATAATAAGATGTTAATTGCATGCAAAGTGCTCGTACGTTTGTGGGTTCACAAGTACTAAACTTCTGCGGATCCTGTAGCCGTTTGACCACCTAGTCAAATCAGATGTAGGCAGGAGTCGAGGTCTAGGGGAAGGGGTGTACGGAAAATTTGGGGTGCGCACCTACCCCCAAATTTGTCTCCTGTGACCTCTATTGAAAAGATCGCCAAAATCAAGCTACTTGGCGAAAGCATTTTGCATAACCCTCCTCCTTAATTCTGGATCTCAAAGTTATAAAATAACTGAACTTGAATATGCCCTACTGCCTATTTATCCTTTAAATTAGCGTAGCTGATAGAAAAAATTGATTATGAATGAAATTGTTTGAAATATTTACGAGTTTCATTCGAAGGCAATGTTTGAAAAGTGAAAGTAAAATGCGTTACATTTGAGCTTGGGTTGACAGAGCAAACGTTTCCAGCAGCAACTCCATTGAATAAACGACCCTGAATGTTGTCCAAAGCTAGCAATGGGCAGGTGCTGTCTTTTGCTGTCTTCGCTACAACGCCAACTGATACAAGCTGATTGAAGTATTTTGCGATCTGAAAAATGACCTTCCGCTTCTTACTGAGCAATCACAATTTTTGCAGTAATGTGGCATCGGTTGGCCGCTGGCACTATGTCTTAGCGGCTTAATAAGAAAATTATTCCACTTGACATCCGTTCAATCGTTTGTGTCATTGGAACTGGGAATGAGCTGGGCAATTCCTCTGGCTGGAAAATATTGATTCATATTGCCCCCTCAGCCACCGACAAACGCTCATGTCTGTCATGACCCAGGGTGTCGAACAGAAATGCAGAGCATAAGGGATGGGCTAATGTACGTTGTCTTACAATGTGCGTCATATCGTGTTGATCGACCTCAAGCGCGCCACACATTAAACAAAAAATCAATAACGACAGTAGGTTGTGCGCTGCTGACGCGTCATCTTTGAATGGATTCCTCTTTGAATGGAATGGTTTCTGCATAATAACACACAAGGGGCGCTAGGAGGGCAGGGGAATTCTCCGTCTTCTGGATTAACCTCC
Organism: Plectus exinocaudatus; assembly: GCA_034698105.1. Lineage (NCBI taxonomy): Eukaryota > Metazoa > Nematoda > Chromadorea > Plectida > Plectidae > Plectus > Plectus exinocaudatus. Next base: position 12,134 of record JAQGAX010000096.1, on the reverse strand, counting down.
ACTAACCTTCGGTTTCTGGCGCTGCGCTTGCACATACCAAACATTCTACGGGGTCTCGTGACAATATTGGCACGAGAACCTGTTATTTTATCTAAACCTTCAAATACAATCAACAGACCTACCCGTTGCCAATATTTGTTCGAAATCAGTGAAAAACCAAACCTTGATTGCAGGCAAGTCGTTGTTATTGTACGCGCTTGCGCTGTTGTCGACCCCAGTCGAGATGATGATTTTGGTGTCGTTGCAGCTGCTGTTTGCGAAAGAGTGCCATTGAATAAAAGCACAGCTCGCGTGTGGACAGGAACTTTCGTGTTCGTAGATGGCGGCGCTCAGGGCGTGGAACATGGTACGATTGTCGTGAGCTGCGTCGGCCACCAAATCGTCAGCGATACATGGGGAGATTGCGCCGCTAAAGTGGCTTGTTCACCTTCCCGTAATTGTAGTTCTTTTGACGTTCTAACTGAAAATTTTCGCCCTGGAGACCGGGCCCTTGGGAATATCCCGGTCATCCTCCGGTGTCCATTATATACGCAGCAGGGATAAGAAGAGAAACTATAAGGGGGCTGTCCATAAATTACGTCAGGCTGTTTTTGGCCTTTTTACGATCGCACTCATGTCTGTGGCCGATCCCTGCGATTCCCCTCCAATGGTTAAGCATATCTATGACATCATAGCGTCACGCTTGCGTCAGAGTCCTTCGCGACCCCTCCCCCTCCCAGAATATGACGTCATTTATGAACGGCCAAGAGGCAGAAGGCAAGATTATTCAGAAAAAGGCACAGCGACGCGCGACTATTATTAATATGATCACCATCATTATTACCATCATTAAACGATTAATAATCACATTAGTTACAACAATCATAAAGGTAATAATGACTATCATTATTAACAGTCATAAAAGACCCATCCCTACAGAAAATCAATTTGCTGACCTGACTGCCTCTCGACTGGCTCCGGCGTTTAATAGAGTGCGACTGCGAGTGATGAAGAACATGCTGGACGCCATCAGTGGCGTATATAACTCGGACACGGGGTGTGGGGCTGAGTGGTGCAGATTGCGCTGGGTCCATGCCATGTCCGCAATGATGACGTACCCCCAGGCGCGGTTGAACATATTCTTTCCGAGACGCATATTCTTTTCAACAATAACGCAATAATAGTTCTGAAATACACCGATACTGTCTTTTTAAATTAAATGCGCCAACTGTTTCATGCGATTTTTTGTTTTTTTTTGCTTTGAACATCTAAAGTATGCTAATTTTCAGTGATCCGTTGAAAAAATGTGCGAGACTATAACGGGGTTTCCTTCATCAAAACGGATCCCAAGCGGTGGAGGGCGGGAGTTAAGGCTGGCGAAGGAACTACTGTAGGGCGGGAACATGATCATGGAGAATATGGAACAAGGAACATCTTCATGCTCGTTGTCCTGTCGGCTGCCTCCTCCCTGAAGAAAACTCATTTGGCGCAAATCTTACCGCAAAGCGGCGCATGGTGATGTCACAAACAACATTGTAAGGGCGCTGCATTGCGTATATGAGCGCTTGATTTTGTTGCAATGAGAAGCGCGAATAGATTCACAGTCACCGTGATTCAGTTTGATCAGTCATTATGTATATCAGGTATATCAAGGGGCTCTGCAGATGATCTGAGAATTGGGTATCCCCTCATTTCAGAAATGTTATACATCTCCGATTTTTGACCTATATTGTCTTGAAGTCGAATTGCGATCCCAAATCGCGGACACCTGGACCAGTCTGGGTATCATTCTTGTACCCTTTGTCTCGGTTTCGGTCTCAAAGTCTCGTTACACTTTTACTTGGTGAAAATACGTATGAAACGTACAATCAACGTCGGCGATGACATGATTCTTAAAACTGGCATGGTACCTAATAACTCATAAAATTTAAATTTATTGAATTCATCTGATAAGTATTGCGGTGAAAAAGGAGTTGATCGTCATCATCATACCTGTTTGAATTGAGAAATTTCATCAGACGACGGCAGCATTGAATTCCAATCCGGTAGTAGCAGGGAATTAGCGGGCGCAAAGTACATTGCCAGACAATTGTGCAATGAGACAACATCTATATTGTTGTCAAAGCAAGCCGAAGACTGTCCTTCGACCAAGGAAAAGGAAATGACGATGAGCAAAGCGATTTGTAGAAACATTTTGGCACACACGCTTCTTCCAAACTGTCTTTCTGTTTTACGTCGCTAGGAAACTATGATCTGCAACAACGAAATATCCAGTAACCGCTACTGCACCATCACTAGGCACTGACTAAGACCATGCATTTCAACTTTCGAGACGTTCCTAAACCACTCATTAGCATTGAACACAATATTGAGTAATTTTGGCAACCATATGCGATAAATCTTGCTCGAAAAGACTGTTGGGTTGAAAAAAGAGATAAATTGATGAAAACGTTCAGCACTTAACGGAATATATTGAAATTCTACCCTGTTTGGGAGAAGTTATATTCTTTCTAAATTAAATGGAAGCACAACCGGAGGAATTGAAACAAATTATTTCACCAGAAAGACCTAATCTATCCAATCGCATCTCAGATGAAATCTACCTCGATAATGTTTTTCACCGGTTGCGAAAGCAAACCACTCATACCATAGAAATGGAGAAGCTTCTCGACTGTTATGGAAATAAAGTTGGTTCTCCCAAGCGTTCAGTGCCCAATTGATGGAGCCTAGCAACTACGGCACAACAATTTTAAGGCGACCACATTGGTTAGTGCATCAGAAATCGGACTAGTTCGCCTATTTCTGCATGACCCGCTGGTTCTGTCGATGACTCGCTCGTTGCTTATTGTGCTTGCACTCTGTGTACTTTTGACGTGCCGAAATCAAATGCTTCTATCGATCGCTCCACCAACACTCTAACGGAACTCGCCATGTTTGTTTCTCAATTCAGGTTGGGGTGAGATTAGTTCAGTTATGTAGGACTAAAAGTACGGTAGCATTGAAGTATGATAGTTGAACCCCAGGAAACCGAAATAAATTTGGATCCCTAAAAAAATTTTCATTCGAAACTCAAAAGAATATTTAGGGTTGACAACATGAACGGAATCGTGTTGCCAATGCAGTCATATTTACTAACAACTGGGTGACACAACAATAACGACGAAAATTATGGATTTTCATTATGATTTTGGATTAGCAATGCAGATTATGGGTTCACTGTAGCCGTGCTTTTAATTGCAGAGCATCGATAATTGTTCGGTATACGCTTAAGGACCGCAATCCCCGCTTCGATTTGGTGGATTATTTGCTAGTATATCTTATTCATGATTTACCTAAAATCCGAGTTGTCTCTCTACGTAAACAGATTTAAAATGCACTGCAACACCTACGCCTAGAAATGCACCGATGCATGACAACTGTTCTTCAAATAAATTTTTTCAGGTGTTCAAAAGTAAGTTATGTCATTATTTCAACATATCACAAATATAGGCGCTTATATTTTGAGCCGCGGTACCATTATAACATGCATTATCATGTTTGCAAAATGGCATCATCGTAGTGAGCTGACAGAATGTCGGTGTCAGTATCAGGTTCATAGTGGTCCGACGAAATTCCAAAAAAGTTCACAACAGAGCAAGGAGTAGGAGAAGTCAAAGGCGACGGTTCGTATGGCGTGACACAAAACGATTTTTCATCTGAACATAAACAATTCTTTCTGCGTCACGTAATCGTGCTTGTCATCAGTATCACATCGAACAGGCGCGAGCCAAGAGGGGGATAACCCCTGATTTTTGGAGTTTTCAATCCTGGTCCCTCAGTTGCCCCCGTTTTCAAGTATTTTGCCCCCCCAGCCACTCTATTTTAGCGACTCACCCTGATGTGGAGGATAATAGAAATTTACTACCATGCAATGCTTCTTCCCTAACTTTCCATAAAATATAAAAGAACGATCGATCGTGGAGACATCTTAATTACGTTCAGACAGTATCGTTGAAATAATTTTTGATTATAGATTGAATCATTTTACTCGTTTGTCAACATTATTTGTTATGGATTTTCTCTCGGGACAATAAGATTAAAAAATTATAATATAGCCCATGTTATTAAACAAAATATTTCTCACATTTTTCAAATGCTGGAGGAGTAGGCAGAGTTCGATTTCGGTAGTTTGCTAGTGATTCTCTCATACTGTGTTTAAAACGGTTGATTCGATGCCTTAGACCATGCAACGTCTCCTCGATGTCTTTCAAAGGCTAAAACATATCAGGAATAAAATTAATCGATCATTCCTTGGCTGACGGTCACTTTTCACTTTCTCTTCCTCTCCGTATTTTCTGTTCCAAGTTCATATCGCACCTACTGTCCAAGGTTCTTGCTCGGTAAAAAAAGCATTATGTTGTGCCTGCAGTGGCGGTAATAAACTTAAAGTTTTTATTACTAAATCCGCCATTTTAAATAGCTGTCCGATATAATACGATAATTAATGCATTGTCATACCTCAATTTTTCTTTTGTGATAGTAAAGCCAACCGAGCGAGCCTATAACGATAATGATGATAAAAGCTCCGCAAGACGCAGCAATTATTATCATCCATGGGAGAACGTTTGTTTTTATTGTGAATGTATTGCTCCATTTTATGCTCATTCCAGCTCTGGTAGCGATGCGTATCTGAAATATTTCATATGTATATTGCGCTTTCAACTGAACTTAATTGCTTTCAAAGTTATTTTTATGTAGTATTTAAGCATACAAACAGTTCTACACTGATACTGTCTTCACATCAGGGTCAAGGTAAATGGAAATATTTTAGTCATATGCTCTCTTTAGTATTGTAGCGTCATCCTATAAGACTCCAGATTCTTTGATTTACAGAGGACGAATTATTGGCCCACAATATACAGTATATGGTAGCAAGCCTGTAACGGGTGTTCGAGGCCAGGGGTCCGTGTCTAAACAACAGAATACCCTATATACTTTAACACTGCTCTTACTTACACGAACTTGCAAGTTACCGCCTTGAACACAGCGCTTATTCAATGTCGTCTTAATTGGTACTGTAGAACTGATCTGTTTGCGGCAGTCATATTGAGTTTCAAGTGTTCCGTGTTCAATGAAGCTTCCAGAAGCCAAATCGTTGCACCAGTTTTCCACGTCATAGTCCGTAATCAAACCAGGGCAATGAGCAAGTAATATCCAGTTAACTTTTAAAATGTTCATTGGTAATAGTATAGCATCAACGATTTGCGGCGGATCAGGAGGCACAACTTCTATCGTTGTAAAGTTGGCGGATCCTGCTTCTTTCGTCATGGTTCCATCTTTCGGTTCCCTTGCCATAAATTGCATTGAAAGTGTATAGCTAGTGAATGGATTCAAATACATATTCGTGAGGGTGAGGTTTGTGGGTATGTCTTCAATATATAAGGTTTTAAACGAAAACGTATAACGCGGTCCTGCTGCGCTTGTGCCTTCGCTTCTGATGGTAATCGTGACGTAATAAAAATTAAAAATATTCGTTGATAACCAACTGACATTCACGGAATTCAAATCGGGCGCAAATACTCGGATTGGCTCCTTTAAAACTTGAATTCCGTGTCCATTTAGGCAGTGCGAAACGTAGTATTCATTGTCAAACACGCAAATTCTATTAGATTGAATGCAAGTACTATCAAGAAAACTCATTTGATCATAGTTGCATTGAAGTTGGCAGAACGGGCCTGCGTGAGGGTGCAAACAAGAGCAAGATTGGCTGGTCAATTCCTTGGAGTATTGAGGGCAATCCAATGAACAATTATTTCGTTTGTTAATAAACTTTGAAGTCACGAACGACTGCTGAAAATTGTGTAAAACTGCTTCGTTCGGATCCAGATTTCCATAAAAGTCGCTCTGCGCTGATCTAAAGGTCACTTGAAAGCAACAGATTGTCTCTTGTTCTCGAACAAATTTAATGCGCAATCGGGCTTCAAGCTCTGGAAATGTCTGCAAAATTATTCTATATTTAAATGCTATCGGTATCTAGCGGTCATATAGCACATGTATGTGCAGGACCGGATCAGAGTGGATGGGCCCCCCGTCCTCCTCGGGGCCCCTCCGAACCCCCCCAGGGCCCAGAGCCCCTGGGCCATGGCCCAAATGGCCCTCACTATAACTCGGCCCTGTGTATGTGCGTATGTAAGATGTGCAAAGATGCAAACACGCCAATCACCAGAACTCCGCATCGATGACGAAAAGGGCCCATTGCATACAGGTGGAGTAGGGGGCGTGGAGGTACGGGGGCATTTTTCCCACAAGCGGCACCGTATCTCTCAGCTTCTCTGTAACCAGGGAGGTCGAGGGGTTTTCATACTTGTTCTTCAGCAAACATCGCAGTAGGGTATGGTTACGAATCGCCAAAGTAATTCGTTAGCCGTTTGTACCTTAGTGATTCGTAAACACAACACAATTCAAATTTCGCGCATGAACATTTTCGCTCTGGCATAACTCATTTTTCTGGTTAAGCCATCGGCATATTTCTCTATAGCGATTTAAACAATAGTAGCGCACTTACGCCGTCCAACAAAGATCGGAGGATCCGCCAAAGGATATCATTGCCGACACTGGAAAAGTCGGTTCCGACGAAGATTGGAACGTTCTGCATTGCTCGTGCCATTGCTTCATAAATTAAGGCGCACCCAGAATTTGACAGGATGCTACCACAGGCTTGAGAGTTGTTCGCTGACCGCAGGACGCTGCAAAAGAATTGCAGTTGTCAAATCAACTACCTTTACATACGTATAGCGGTCATGTTATTCTGCAGGATAGGGGGCTCGAAAATTGCTACTATGTTTTTGTAGCGTCCACTCCCTGCTTCAGCACATTCCATTCAAATGTGGACAGACGGAGAATGTGCAGCCCCTAAGTCCATTCTATTCAGTGTATATTTTTGGTTCAACCAATTATCGTTGCCTTTTTTTAAGGTAGCCAGTTCTTGTTCGAAATATTTACTGTATTCCCTTCTCTGCGATAAAATTTCTGCACCCTCAAATGACGGACCCCAAAGTTGCAATTCCCTATGGGGGAGATGCGTGCTCCCCCCAACCATCCCACGCCCGGATCTGGTTCTATAATATTTGTTGTTGACACAAATGTACGGTTTTTTGTTGGATCATGCACCATTTACGAAGTGAACATCGCTTTTCGCGGTAAATGGGGATTTTGATTTTGACCGGTATAAGCGATTTACCGTTATAACCGATACTGCTATAAGCGATGTCCACTGTAGTTCAAATTGTGAAGCTAGTATAGATTGGGCTGAACCGCGATACATGCCACTCGGGATGTTCACTGACAGTTAAGTGTTCTGAAGACAAACTTACGGTTCCCAAAACGAATGGGATAACGAAGGCGTTGTGCCATCAACAAAAATTAGCTGATGTAAATCATCATAAAACTGATGATAGGGCGTATTGTTGGCTATTTGCTGAGCAACTTCCGTGAATGAAATTTGGCCGCCAAACCAAAAATTTAAAGGTTCGACAGTGAGCAGCGCAGGATGTGGGGTAATCGACAAGAAATGATCGGAAATACTTTCGTTGCCTGTAATTCCGACAGTTCTGAACAGTGCTGCTATTTGTCTCAGCATATTATCGCTTTATGCAGGCTGTTTTTTATTTTGCCTATCATTACTTAGCGACGAATTCGAATTTTATTTTACGTTACCAAAACCACAAACCTACTTTTTGGAAACTTCCGTGATAAGTTTATTTGACTGGCTACTTTAACAATCGATCTTCCTTTATACCAATTCAAATTATTTGAACAAACGGTGCAAGTTACGAAAGATTGAGAATTAAATATGATTGCCAATGATGAAAGACATGATTGTAGAATAACCACGGTGCGTTCTCATTCATTGACTTTGAATCGAATTCTAATTAGTGGATATTATGTTTTGAAGCGGATATACTGAAGGATTATTTTAACGAAATACGGTAAAAGTAAAATCGATTATTTTTAAAACAGGACGATTTTTCGTTCTCGGCAATTTCTCTGCAGTAAAATGTCAAAATACCGGCAGAGCCAATGGCATAGCTGGTAAAATTTGTATAGAGAGGGGCAATCCCCATCTTCGAAAAGTTGCCCGTTCCTCAAAATTAGCGTTCAAAAATGAGTTAGGGTCCCTTATGTTTTTTCTGTCATGCCTTTGTTTGAAGGAGAAATGCTCCCTTTAGGTCCGATCCTGATTTCGCCCTGGTTAGATTAAAAGCCATATTAAAGATTTTCAATGACAATTGACGAACCACAATCGGTGACATCAAGGTAGATTTCGGTTTCGGCACTCCTTGCAAAATGAAGAACGAAATATAGCGTGAAGAACAAAATATAGAATAATTTTGGTGACATCGTGTGGTTACTGAGAAACAAGGCTTAGCAGACGCGCACTGTGGTAAGAGGTAAATGGACGCACGCTCAATGTGTGCTAGTTTAACCGTAATCATTTAAAAGCATTTAGTTCAATCGTCTTCAGAGCTGACAGGCTGGTACCTCACGATTATTTGTTGATGGCATTTTTGCGATTATGGAGATAGTTTGCACTCGACCCATGAATGATTAAGTGTAAAGCAGCGCCATAGGGCCCATACCTACATACAGTATATTAGGTAACGCGAAGGGAGGGAGTATCTGATATGGCGCGTTGCGCGCGCGATACGCTATGACGTCACTCCTATGTTTAACCATAGGGAAGGGGTGACAAAAAGGGCATATAGCAGTGTTCTGCACGCGTTACGGGAGTGAGGTATCCCAGAGAGGCCAAAAATAATAATTATTCTAACATTCCAGTGGAATAGACTCACGTTTTGTGAACTCGCATTGATCACTTACTGAACAAGGGGGAGTCGCTTCATCGCCACCGAGGCGATAAATATTGCACGCTGATTTATTTCTCATACAATAGCAATCTAGAAGACGACTAAAAATCAAACTTCTAGTTTGAATAATTACCCATTCGTCAGTGATTATTGTGTGATCGGCTCAGGGTAATTCTGCATGGAGCTTGGCATCGATGAATCAGGTCTGCATTCCCATGCAATTGGATTTTAGCACAGCTGTGACGCGACTATACGCAAATCGTCGCCAGCTATGTACAGTACAAGCACGCGACAGGAAAAATTTCTAGAACACTAATGCCATGCAATACATAGTCCTTTCAATTTAATATTGTCTTTTTCTTATAAATTTTTACACTTTCTCTAGCCTGGGGCTGTTCTGCTTCGCAATATCGACCATCGATTAGGTTTGAAATGAATTTAAGAAACAATTAAAGGGGATACCGGGTTTTTTCGATTAGAACCCTACCCTGCATCCTATTTTTGAGAAGTGCTAAACAAAATTCTAAAGGGTGTATTAACACGGGCGCAACATCAAGCAATAAAGGGACTCTTCTAGTTTCGAAAAAAATACTCTTACTTCCACTTTTTCTAAGTAAAATTTCTAGCGCTTCTCAAAAATAGAATACAGGGAGAGTTTCTACTCGGAAAAACTTGGTACAAGTAAAATATAACTTGAGCTTAAACTATGCATTCAAGGGCGTAGATTCTGAATGTCCTACTCGTTTTTTGCCAATTCAACTTCTAGGTGATCGAATGAACGTAGTTGTACTTTGGTTGATTATTAAGCATGTTACGCTTAACAGTACTTCGTGAGCAGCTGCATTAATTAATAATGATTATATCCTGCCGAGTCTGAAGTCATAAAATAGATCATCTTACCCAAATGTGCTATGCAGCGACGGCCCTGAGGCCTTCATAAATTCCGTCGCGCTATTTTTGACCGTTTTTATCACCCCTTGACTTCAAGCTAGAATCTTTCGACATACAGTAATATACGTACTTCCAGGTACTTATTATTATTCCACGCTTTATTGCTTCTTATGTGTCACAGACGAATCCTACCCAAAGCGTGACGTAATATATGTATTATCCCTCTGCTAATCTGTTATGGGTTATCGCTTCGCAACTACTACGTTTGACACTGGTGCTACGTCCTGAGGTACAGCATCCGACAAACCTAAACGAGGCGGGTGAATATCGTATGCTTAAGCCCAAGGCATCGCAATGAGAATCAGATCGTTAGCTACTAAAGAATGAATTTATTATTGTATGAGCTCATGCAAGAAATTTTCGACAAACGAAATCATTCCAAATCATTCTTTTATTTTAGCGCGCTCTGTTTTTGCGCGACCCTGCAAATATTGATTTTTTGCTAAACGCTTAAGGACCGTAATCCCCGCCTCGTTTAAGTGTGGCGGTTTGTTTGCTGGTATTTATGATTTACCCAAAATCCGAGTAGTCCCTCTACGTAAACTGAATTAAAATGTACTGCAACACCTACGCCCCTAAAATGCACCGATTCATGTCAAATAAATATCTTCAGGTGAGCAAATGTAAGCTATGTCATTATTTCAACATATCACAATATAGGCGCTTATATTTTGCGCCGCGGTACCATTATAACATGCAACATCACGTTTCCAATATGGCGTCATCGTAGTGAGCTGATGTTATGTCGGTGTCAGTATGAGGTTCATAGTGGTCAATTCCAAAAAAGTTCACAACAGAGCGAGAAGTAGGTGTAGTCAAAGGTGATGGTTCGTATGGTGTGGCACAATATGAATTTTCATCTGAATATAAAGAGTTATTTATGCGTCACGTAGTCGTCACTCGTCATCAGTATCATATGAAGCAGACGAGTAGCCAACCACGGGCGAGAGCATCCCCGGTTTTTGAGTTTTCAATACTTGCCGGTTGCTCCCCAGGTTTCCAAGAAGTTTGCCCCCAGGCAACAAATTTTAGCAACTCACCTGATATGGCGGACATAAAAATTTTGCTGCCAAACAATGCTTATCTTCCATAAATTTTTCTCAAAAGATACAACAAGAACGATCGTGGAGCATTTTAGTCATGTTTCGACAGTATTGTATACAAAAATTTTGAGTACCGCGTTATTTCATGTAACACTTTAGTCAACATTATTTGTTTTGGATTTGCTCTTAAGTCAAAGTGTTGAAAAATATAAAATATCACCCATAGTATTAAACAAAGTATTTCTTACATGTTTTAAATGTTGGAGGAGTAGGCAGAGTTCGATTTCGATAGTTTGCTACTGATGCTCTCATACTTTTTTTGAAAAGATTAATTCGATTCCGTAGACCATGTAGTGTCTCCTGAATGTCGTTCAAAGGCTAAAATACAAAATACATCAAGAATAAAAATTAAGCGCTAGTTTCTTGGTTGACGGTCACTTTTCACTATCTCTTTCCCTTTCTATTTTTTCCAAGCTCATGAATCGCGCCTGCTTTCCAAGTAATTAATACGCATGGTTGCTTTTTGCGGTACCTAATTACTAAAGTTAATATACAGTAGTCAAAAATTAAGTTGAAGGGTTTGATTGGCTCCTGCTCGGTGTTGCAAGCATAAATTTGCAAACCGATTTTTTTAAAGAAAGCCCAGGATTTAACTTAGAGAATTATACTAGATTTTTTGGATAAAAATACTGACTGATAAAAATTTGCATAAAACAAAATGCTTCATTTTGAGACATTTCACTGTCCCAAAAATATCCTACAATGCAGCGTTTTGTTTCATGCAAATTTCTCATCAAACTGAGTTTTTGGACAACACAAATTTGGTATCATTCTCTAAGTTAGAACGTAGGCGTTCGTTTAAAAAAACCGCTTACAAAGTTATGCTAAAAATACTGAGCAAGAGCCAATCAAACCCTTTAACTTAATTTTTGACCACCCTGTCTTAAAGTTTTCACAACTGAACCCTACATTTTGGATAGCTGACCGAAATAATATGATATTTATTGATAGCTATACCTGAATTTTTCTTTTGTGATAGTAAAGCCAACCAAGAGAGCCAATAACGACAACGATAATACATACTCCGCATGACGCAGCAATTATTATCATCCATGGGAGAATGTCTGTTTTTATTATAAATGTTTTGCTCCATTCGCTCGTTTCAACCCTTGTAGCGATGCGTATCTAAAATATTTTCAGTAAATTTTCCTCCTTAGCTTAGTTATTTTTCAAGTTTGGGTACAGTCGGCCGCACCTACTAGAGACTAGTCGATATCGTAGGCTTAATTCCTGCGTCGCATCAAGACTTGGCGCG
>JAQGAX010000095.1:0-25040 GCA_034698105.1 Plectus exinocaudatus | reverse complement strand
CGGCCGGGAAAAAACATTTTCGCCACGTAGTGGCGAAAAATTTTTTGACGTTTTTTTGAATTCGCGCCGGAATCCCGTAGCGCCTACCCCTCCCCCCCTCCCGGACCGGTCAGAACTCCCCGGACCTCGGACCTCTGTTACAGGTATGACCTGAACCCCCTGAAAATCGACCGAAATTTCAAAAAAATTGCATAATCAAGAATAATCAAGCAAAAATTTTCAAAATTTTGAATTCCCGCTAAAATTTTTAGCCCCCCTATAATGCAAATTTTGACCCTGATTATGCAGATGTTTTCCTGATTGAATGAATTTCATTACCATCTTATCTTACTTTAACGATATAGTATAACAGAGCTTGGTGGCAAAACGACTGCGGGTATTTCTTTCTGAATGGCCAGTATGATCCACCTCATTGGGGTAACTACGGATTTTCGTGCATGCGACAGACAGCAAGTGGCAGCGACGATTATTATATCAACCCGACACGGTCGGAAATGAAGCTGAGACCAAACAAGTAACGGCGAACGAAGACAATTTTTGATGATTTTTATGTATGCTTTTTTAAAGAGACTGGATTCATTACTTGTTTAAATTGGTTCAATTGCAATGGAATAAAATTTTATTCTACACTTTGCTGTTGAGTAATCGTAAGTTGGCGAAACGAAATCTTTCTCTGATCAAAAAATAACAGATCACGTGCCTATTTCATAAAACTAAACTGTTGTAATGAAAACTACTGTAATTACAACTGCCGCAAGCGCAGTGATAGATAAGAGAACCGGAAAAACTGGAAATAACCGGAACATGACCAATCAGCGCACAACCCGCAGCTGTGATTAGAGCAATTGTATTTATGATAGTTTTATGAAAAACAGTAGGCCCCGGCTATAAAATCATACGAACTGCTGACAAGTGTACGGGGGTATACCTTCCCAAGGGGTCTCATACCTCCGGGTACTTTGGAGTTGGGGGTATGACAAAAATTGCAATGATTAGGGGACATTTTTCTGAGGCCGAAAATTGGTGACCTTTTTTTTAAAAAAAGGTCTCCAATTTTGCAAAAAGGCCAAAATGGCACGAAAAATTTTTTCAGTATAGGCGGCCGGCCCCCCCTACTGCCAAACCGTGCATATGTCTGGCTGACAACTATCCGAGCATCCACGACTGTCAGTGACAATTATTATCCAAATCCACACAAGTCGGCGTACACCTGAGTGGACGATATATCGTGATTAATCAAAGCAAACAAGGCTTTAAACGCTTGTATGTTGCTCATGTACACGGCGCAAAAGTTGCACGACAGGATGCAACCATTTCTTTCTTGAGCATTTCCCCACTTCTCCAGCGATATGCAGCAGGGCTTGAATCCGTGCCTGTACAAGTCGACATGCTCGCGCGTGACGCAGTTCGCTGAACAGGTCAGAAATTGCTTCCCAACATCATTAAAGAGCACATCCAAGTCATTGAAATCGGTGCAGTAGAGCGTGTGCATGCGAATTATATAGCCCAAACCACCGCAGTTCGTGATATCTTCTAAGCAAAGCCACGCGTCACATGTTGAGTTCAGCGTCGCATTGTTGAAACAGTCGTACGAGTTAGGATTGATCTTGTGCGTCGGCGGCGGCGGAAGATTAATGTGCTGAAGTGAGCGATAGAGATAAGAAACTCTTTCCATCCATTATACGGTCATTGACCAATCGTGAAATAGGTACATTTTATTCTACTTTTGTACAAAAGGTTGAATAAATAAAGCCAAATACCGTATAAGATTGAATAGAGCCATAGGGGTTATAATATTTCGAATAGACTCGAAAGCAGTGTTGGGAAGTATACTATTACTGAATAAATTTTATTTAGTGAAATGATTTGTTTAGTACTAATTAATAAAACAGATACTTTTGGCAATAGTTACTTTACTAATTACTGCTATATTATAGTGATGTTTAGCTTTACTAAATAGTAAGTTATTTATTTAGTGATTAGTACTAAATTAGTATAAAATAAACATTAGTTGACAAAAATTGTACCTGCTGAGCATTGCTTTCTTTCTGCTTTCGCACGCTTTCAGGCGCAGCATTACTTCCTATCGTTTGGGAAATGATGGCTTTTTTAGGGCGAATAACAGTGAGAAACAGTAGCTGAGAATTGACTTCATTGCTTGATTTACCAGATGATCGTTGACGTGGCATTCGTGGAAGTGAAGGTACTCCGGCAACATGTTGTTCTACCTGGAAGAAACATTGTCAATGCCTCATGTAAATGGAATAGGTAATACTGTACACATAGGTGTAACTTGGGGGGAATAAAATATGAGTACATTGTCATAGAAGTCAGCAAATTAGCGACGCAATTGTCATTTTGTTGAGAAAGAAATTGAGAGAATGTCAACTGAATAGAAGCAAATGAAACGTTTTCCATGTAATTAACTTATTATGATTTTTGCTTACATCATGATGGTGATGGCAACAGTGAGGTCCAATTCCAGTTCCCCCAATCGAACATCCATGGCACCACCACGGACCGCCATCGCTATAGTCATGAGTGCAGGACCCATCATCCTGGCACGAGAATGGCGAATAACAACACTGTCCACTGTTGTGGCAGCACTTGCAAGTATTAGGATCTGCGCTCTTTACGCAAAAATCGCCGCAACCCATGGAGTAGCCATAGGGACAGCAGATCTTCTTGCTCGTGCTTGTGGAAGTCGCTTGCGAAGTGACGCATTCTGGATACTCGGGTGTGCATGCGGTGCCATCTCTGTCTGGGCAGCAGACCGTGTAGGGGTCGGAGAAGCAAGCTGTTTGTGATCCTCCTGGACAGTACGTACTTCCGGTTAAACAACAAGCGCCCACTGCATTGCAGGTAAAGCCTTCCGGACAGCATTGGCCAGTTTGCTCGCAGTAGTGAGAGTCACTTCCGGACGATTCGTCGCAGCAGAAATTCTGCGATAAACAACAAGCTGTTAATCGTATTACATGATAACTATCAGATGAATTTATTGATTCAGTGCAGTTGCAGACAACTGAATCGAAGTTAGACTAAACCTGGGCAGCGAGGGGTCTCGCAAGCCCCATCCAAAAGAAGTGTTCCTAAGTGCAGTGAGGGGCTTCTGTGCGAACTTCCCTCCGCCACACATTGGGACGTGCCAGTGTCTGAGTTAGACTACAGCATCACGAATATATTTCTTGCTATTACAATCGAGCCCGAAGTGAACATGCTTCATTGCCCGAAGCGAACAATTGCCATGCTTCAACACATTGACCCCCGATCACTGCTGGAGGTGGGGAAGGGGGTTGAGAGGAATACGCAGCCTCGACATGGGGGTTCAACTGCCCGATTTTAGGCCGATTCTCAAGAGGGTTCAAGTGTTTTCTCTGGTCGGGGGCAACGGCGTACCAACTTGATCTACGGGCGGGGAGCTTTCAAAAATTGATAAAGGAAACCATCGTTCTTGTTTCTGGTGACCTAACATTAAAGCGGGCGTACGCCTCTGCGCCCCCCCCCTTGCGAACGCCTCTGGTTGGGGGCTAAGATCTCCCCAAAGTCTTCACAAATTTCCCCAGCTACATACTGTATATGGCTGTCACTAGTAGAGCATGAAAACCATGACTTACAGTGTGATGATCGTCATTAATGCACGATTGATGTGGCGCGCAACATGTGTCTCCGCATGCAAGAGTTCCAGCCGGGCAGCATTCTCCATTCGGTCCGCAGTAGTGAGTGTCGGCGGCGCAGCAGTGGTCGTGGCAGCACATCATACCTTTTGGACAGCAATGGTGCGTTGTTGAATTTTCGCAACATTCGTCTCCTGGTTCACAACAGTTGTCCGGTCCGCACGAACGTAGTGCAGGACAACAACCCGTTCCCACGCAACCAAACTCTCCCGGACAGCATTTACCGTCGCAGCAAATGTAGCCGGGACTGCAGCAAGTGTTGCCGCAGCCGGTCTGGTCGTCGAAACAGCAGACGTTGCCATCGTCGGCGCAGTGAGTGCCAATTTTGCAGCATTCGTTCGTAACATTGTTGCAAGCTTGACCGACCGGACAGCAAGCGCCGCTAGGGGTCAGCTGCTGACCATCTGGACAGCACTTGCCGTTGCCCATACACTGATAACCTACTGGACAACACTTATCTCCGCAACACATTTCACCCTGGCCGCAACATAGTAAGGCATCTTCGCAGCAGTGTTTGGTGCCTTCGCAACAGATTTCTCCGTGGCAGCAGATATCCGGATTTGCACAAACAAACCCTGCCGTTTGGTTGCAGCATGTATAATATTGTTTTGGTGCGCAAATTGGGCCGCATGGAACGCCATGGTCTGGTGTGCAACATTGATCTCCGCAGTACGGTGCGGCGCAGCATCTAAATAGCATGCAATGCAACTCGAAGCCTTTGTACCTGCTCACACAGCATGAATTTTAGCGCATGGCATACCCCACCCTTTTATTGGTACTGCACTTGAAAATGTTGAGCAATGCTGCTTGTCCAAAGCTACTATGAACCGGTGGATATAAGAGTTACTAGTTTTTTGCCCTTCAAAGATCATATGAGAACTAAATCAAAAGACTGACCGAATAGCCAATTTTATCCCTATATCTCTAATAATAGTTCTTTGTGTCTGAATTGAATTATTCTGCAAGGGCAGAGGTTAGCGTAGGGTATATGGGCAGACCTGGGCGTGGGGAGGGGGGTTTTGGGGGGTGCGCCCGAAAACCTGTGCCCACCTCTGTATATGGGGGTGCGCGTAGACCCCAAGACCAGATGTACACCCCTCGAAAAATCAATTTCTTAAAAATGATAATACTAGTGTACAGTGTGCACCCCAAGCGAATAAATGCTGTAATTTACACCTGATAGAATGAGGTTTTTGGATTTTTACTCCCCCCCAGCCGACCTCTGTGCTTGGGAAACTCAGAGAAAATTTTCTCAGTCTCAAAGTAATTCTTAATGTACTTATAATGATATTTACGATTTTGGATAGCGGCAAAACGGATCGTAGTCCATGCAGGAGCCGTCGTCACAGCATACGCTGCTTTTGGATTTGCAGCAACTGTAGCATATGTCTTGGCCGAAGTGAAGAGGGCACCAAAATTCACCTCCAACCAGTTGTGTCTCATTGTACGGAATCTGCATAAACGGCGGGCACAAGGTGCTGTCTGCAGGAACCTAGAACGAAAACGACAAAGATCATTATTAATTTTAACAATTTTTTAAAATCAAACCATATCCATTAATGTATATCCAGTAACTTCATATCCAGCAACTCATATCCATTAATGACGAGCTTTCTATTGCGCAATACGTCCCAGAAGTGGGCATGGGGGAGGCGTTTACAAGCGGTCCGATAGGATTCGATAATATGAATTGGGGCTATGAAAGTGGCAAAACAAATGGGAAATTTATACGGGATAGAATGGAGGTGTGGCCGTTTGGAGCTATATGGTCTATGGCTGTCATCCCCGTGCCCAGGTCTGGCACATTCAGCTAATTATCATTTGTATAGCGTGTGTAACCAATTGCATAATGCAGTGCATATGTAAAACTTGTTGATTCACAGTTTCTTACCGGTAATCCAGAGAATAGTAACGCAATGAATGTGATGGTCAAACAGCTCATCATTTCGTTACGCTATTTGCTGGCACAAAGACAGGTAAATACAGAATTATAGTTCATCAAACGACAATGTTGCCCACCAGCACTTCCGACACTATATCTGATATGGGCGCTTACAATCGGCTATCTTTTGTGCGTAAACTTTTGGATCGTGAGAAAGTTGCACGTTGCTATCATACCGCCTGACAATGTTGCTCTTCTATTTATGTTGCAGCTGTTTACTGATAAGAAATCTATTGTGTCATATGTTACTGTACGTATTTCGATGAATGTGTGCACCTAAAAAGTGTACACCTACAATAGAGCGATCATCGATTAGCGACCGAAAGTACATGTATGATGATAGATATCTGACACGAGAACGCCAGGCGACAACAAGTCAAAAAGCGCTGTGAAGCCGACGACATTACTCAAGTACACCACACAGAAATTACAACCAATGATGCAATCATTTCTGCCTTGTTCTTGTCCCCACGCTTCCATCGAGGTGCAGCACGGTTTGAAACCATGCATGAACATGTCCACATGTTCGAGAGTGACGCAATTCGCGGTGCAATTGAGGAATATTTGTCCGGCGGGATTGAATAAATTGCCAAGGCGTGCAAAGTCAGTGCAAAATAACTCGTGCTGGCGATCGAGATAGCCGAAAACTCCACAATTGGCGATTTCTTCCAGGCATATCCACGCATCGCATGTTGAGTTGAGTGTCATGGGGTTATTAAAGCACGGATACGATGCTGGATTGACTTTGTGCGTTGGTGGCGGTGGAAGATCGACAAACTACAACAGCAAGTGAAAAAATTTCGAATTTCTCTGAACAGTCGAACCCGAATGTAAGAGCCAGCAGGGGAAATAGAAAAATGTCTCTTAAATCGGGTCTAATAATATACTGTAGTTGTAGTATAGCACGAGAATCAAAACGTTTGTTCTTACATCCGGGTCTCTTACATCTGGGTTCTACTGTATTATTTGTCTGGTTGATTGATAAGGGCATGTGCCGAATGAGAGCATGTCAAAGCCAAATAAAAGAAATGGACAAGATTGTGCCAATATTGACATAAGAGTCCACAATTGGAATTGCAAATTTATTCCATGTATGGTGCCTATTCAGGAGTAGAATATTTCCTATAATCTTTGTAAACGATTATTGTAAACAGAACTTTCAATTTTTACAGGACGGAAACGTTTGTAGCCCCATAAAACAAAAACTCGATATTGCGCTCATATGATCATTTGAACGTTATTAAGGAAATCAAACCTGAGTGCTCTGTTTCAGAGCGCGTCGATGTGTCTCCTCCTTCGTATTCCTTGGGCTTTTTATGTATGAAAGAAAAGCGCGAGAATGTCGACCATCATCTTGTTCCTCCATATAAAATGATAATCCTCTTCCGTCTTCCTCTTTGCTGGTTATTATTCCTCTTGGAATAGCCGGAACTCCACCTAAACCGGGTTGTGCCTGAAACTCAGGATAGATATTCTTTCCGAAAATACGCAGGATTATTTACATCATGGTGATGCTTGCAGCATGCGGGTCCGATGCCAAGAGTGCCGCAACCCCAGCACCACCAAGGTCCTGATGTAGTGTAGTCGTGCACACACGAGCCGTCCGAGTGGCAGGTGTATGGCGCATAACAACAGTTGGGACTGTCTCTGCAGCACTGGCAAGTGTTTGGATCTTGGGGCAGACACTCGTTGGCGCAAATGGTATTCGTGTTCGCAGGACAACAGGCTCTCTTACTGGGAGTATTTCCAAAATCTTTTGTGTAGATACATTGAGGTGCTTGTACAGTGCACGCAGTTCCATCCTGTATGCCTTTGTTTTGGCAGCAAACTGAATAAGGGTCGGTATAGCAAGCATCTTTTGCTCCTCCATAGCAGAAGGTAGTGCCATCTTGGCAGCAGTATCCATAACCATCACAATAAAACCCTACTGGACAACAGATTCCAGTTTGCTGACAGTATTGGCCTTCTTTGCAGCAGTAGTCCTGAACAAAATATTAATATATTCGTCAGCAAAACTCAACTAATCCTCATTTTTACCGTGTGATGGTTGTCATTGATGCAAGCTTCACCCGGATCGCAACAATGACCCCCACACGCAACAACGCCAGTTGGGCAACATTCGCCATGCGGGCCGCAGTAGTTGGTGTCGGCCGGACAGCAGTGGTCATGACAACACATCATACCTTGAGGACAGCAGTGATGTGAGGGAGAGTTGGGGCAACAAAGATCTCCTGGTTCGCAGCAATTGTCCGGTCCACACGCTCTTTTCACTGGACAGCAGCCAGTACCAGCACATCCAACCTCTTTCGGGCAGCATTTTCCATCGCAACATGTATAGCTCTGACCGCAGCAGGTGCTGCCGCAGCCAAATTGCCCATCAGGACAGCATATTGTTCCGTCGTCGGAACAGTGGGTCCCCAAAGCGCAGCAACTATTGTTGACGTGATTGCACACTTGTCCGTGCGGACAGCAACTGCCATCTGGGAAGCAGTAAGATGTCGATGGGCAGCACTTGCCATTTCCGCAACAATCGTAACCTAAGGGACAACATCTATCCTCGCAGCATATTTCGCCCTGATCGCAGCAAATGTTTGACTCGCAGCAGTGCTGGTGTTGCCCACAACATGTCGCGCCATTGCAGCAAAAATCTGGTGTCGCGCACAGATCCCCGGATGTTGCGTTGCAGCATACATAGCCCAGTCTTGGGGCGCAGACGGGACCGCAAGGAAGGCCATGTGTTAGTGAGCAACATTCATCTCCGCAATACGGTGCTTCGCAGCAACTGCAAATTTCCTGTTCAGGAATTATCGTATTTGGGGAATATGGTACTCCTAGAGCACCCTAATACAAATATGGGCATTCATGTTTTGTGAGCTTTTTTGTTCAAATGCGGAGCAAGAACTGAGTTTCAGGCAGACATGTGCACGGGGGTAGAGGGAGTATATACCCCCAAGGGTTTTTTAAAAAAAGGTCGCCAAAATGGCGCGAAATTTTTTTTTACTATAGGCGGCCGGCTGGAGGGTACATACCCCCACGGCCAAACATATCACATATCACGTGCACATATCTGGTTTCAGGGGAAGCTTACAGCGCGAAAATCGAAAATAATTTTCTAAGGCATAGATCTTGTCATAATTTTTGATTTCAGATTCAACTCAATTAAGGGGGAATGTCCCATCCCCCTACCAAACGCCCCTTCTTCACAAGAAAGCAACTGTTGCTATTGTATTAAATAAAGAAATAAATAAAAAGTGGCACGTCGACAATCCGTTACAGAAATATCAACGTTGAAAGCAACGCACGATGTAGGATAGCGACAGAATTCATCGTAGTCCATGCATGATCCGTCGTCGCAGCAAACGCTGTTATGACTCCTACAGCAACTGTAGCAAATATCGTCTCCGTAATGTTTTGGACACCAAAACTCCCCGCCAACGAGTTCGGTTTCATTATATGGCATTTGCATATATGCCGGACAAAGGCTGTCATCAGCGTGACACTGTAATGAAAGTAATGTTATTTGATGACAAGATGAAGCAAAAATGTGAATTTGTTTTTGTACTTACAATTGAAACAAAATAAAGTAGTAAGAGGAGAAGAGAAGTTATTATCATGGTAGCTGATTCAGAAAAATAAATAACTAGGCACTCTAAGAGAGAACTTTCTGTCGAATCGAAACCACTGTAGTTCGATGGACGTTGAACCCACCAAATACGTCGCCAGCGTCGTCGTGAGAGTATTGTGCAGCTGATAAGAACTGATCTCCGCGGATCGCTTTCTGTTCTTCAGCAAATCTTAGATTGCACACATAAAAGCTTTTGCGACTGCTAAGAGAAAGATGTACTTCTGTGATATTGAGAGGCATGTTGAAAATTTGATTGCGATAATTTGCAAATATTGCACGATAGGTCGTCATCTTTTCTTCTCAGGCCTTGTGGGAACTATAATAAATGCATTACTAATTAAGCTCACGGACTGTATGTGAGGTCCTTATCATTAAAGGACCCATGCTCTATACATCTCTTAATATAAAACTTTTGTCGCCTGTCGTTATTATCCAATGTTTCTTAATACTAATATGGTATTTCGACCAAAAGTCGACGTATAATATCATCGAGTACGGTTAGGAAATTATTTGAACAGGTGGCTATCGAGGTGACCTAAGAACAGGCCGTTCTTGCTAGCGTATCATTACGTATCTTTTAACTGACTGGCAGCCTTAGTCAAGACCGAGAGTGGTCACTAGCAGTTTATGCTTCGCCCTCACCCCAGAAAAGAAAAAATGATTCTTTTATCAGTCTCGAAATGCGCACTTCTCTTGCTCTCTTCTGTTACACTTGTCAACGGTATGTGAAACGTCAAAATTTGAATCCTCACCGTCAGTATAGATCAAATCTCAGTCTCCAAATTTGAAGTGGCGTTAAAATGCGTCGCGAGCAATGTTAATTAAGACATTACATATATGTGGCACAGTATCAGTATCATATATAATTTTTGGGGTTGAAAATATTACTGTGAGTGTCATTTTCAATTTTTGATATCATTTATCCCAATTCGCTTACTGTATAAAATTGAAATTTTCACTTTTACAAATTTTTCCTATTTCATAGTACATATCAGTGTCACAGTCACATATATTGTTTTGGATTTGCAAATGTAAGTGTAAGTGTCACATTTTATATAATAATTAACCACTGATCGCTTGTTATCATACAGTAACGATTTACATTATCATCCAGATAAAAGATATACTGTGCGATTTATAAAGAGTATCTGTAGTGTCTTTTAGCTCTGCAACAACTTTGCGATCAGTCGAGCAATTTTTGCTATCATGTCAGCGATCAACAAATGGACTGGGTTCAGGCGCTCGACTGGTGTGAAGCGACATACCTAGGTGGATCGCTGTCGACTATTCGAAACGCATTCAACAATGCACTGATTCAAGGTACGTGTGTATCCAGACTGATAAAGTCGTGGTTTCCAGTTCGTTACAGTGGATCAGACATGGACACGGCGGGATGGGGGATATCCCCCAAAGGGGTCCGAGTCCCAAAATGAAAAAGTGGTTGGGGGGATGAAAAAAGTGAAAACGTGTTCCTGACGTAGTAAAAAATTTTCGCCTGGTATCTGAGTGGTATCTGGGAGGATATACCCCCAGATGGCAAAAATTTTCTCCATATCCCCCCAGCCGTCGGACCGTGTCCATGTCTGCAGTGGATGGAGCTGAATCTTTGACTGACAAAATAGTACAGTAGAACCTGGATATAAGAGACTCGTTTATATTCTCGTGCTCAGTGCCAACACACTGTAGACCCCGGATATAACAGAAACCCTGACATAAGAAGCATTTTTTGATTTCCCCTGTGTTCTCTTAGATCCGGGTTTCATTGTGCCAGGAACACTTATTATCTAGACAACAACTTTTTCTGCTCCACTGCGCCGGATTTAAAAGGACAGACAAGTAGGATGGGTATTGGAATATGCACTGAGTGTTAATATTCAAAAAATTGATGAGTTTATCCAAATATGAAATTTGGTCTCACAACGATTAGATTCCATGTCAATACGCTTCTTTTTTGTTCACAATATGCGTAGAATGTATTATGTTATTTACACTTGAGAAGTAGTAAATCAGGGTATTTTTATGAGACGTATACGATATTTGGCAAGCTGCCGAGTTACCTCCATGCACCCTTACTTCAGATTCTCTCCACTCTCTACCCTGAGCCGATTCAATGATTTGGATACATAATAATGCTTTCGACAATATGCTCTACATATCTAATACAATGCAATTTTGGTATTTTAGCTCATTCCTAAAAAATTTTACTGCTACGGCAACAATTCTTTGAAAATAAAATGAGACATCTTTGTTCAAACTGTGACCGACCTCTCCTTTGTTAATATAATCAACATATGTTCAGCATTACTTACGGAAGTGCTTCCAAGCTCGAACGCATGGCTGGGTGGCTATCACTTTGCATCAGGCAGCTACCAATGGGCTGATGAAACGCCCTTCATCTATGCTAACTGGGCGCGAGGTAAAAAATAATCATTTCTCGTTGAAAGTAGGGCTGTCCATGCAGCGATGGCGCACTTGTACTTGACTATGGGCCTTCTTCTGAATCGCGCCCCCTTTTAGTTTTCGTCGTTTTCTGGAGGCTTCATGCTTCAGTAAAATTAGCACCATACCTGTAACGGGTGTCTGACCGGTCGCGAGGATAGTCGCTACGGTACTTGACGTGAGAATTTCGGCGCGAAATTTTAAAAAATCCACTACGTGGCGGTCCGGCCAGAGGGGAAGGGGTAGGACTTCCTAGGGGGTTGACCCCTGATTAGGGTGGCACCAGACCCCTGGTTTTTGGTTAACATAACATAACACAACCATAACCGATGGGCCTTGATTGAAAGGAATAATACTATTGCGATGAGAAATTTTTGTTGCCCTAAAAAATACGGTTTTTTCTTATATGATGGGCAAATAAAAATTTTACATTCCACCGCTTCATTAATGCGACACTAATAAATAACATGGTCTTATTCATTTATAATTTAGGACAACCCAGCAATTTAACCGATCAATGCATTCAAATCTGCACCGATGTCACAAGTCAGCGCTGTGACTACTCCAAATGGTACACAGTCCGATGTTCAAGCCCGGCGCTTTTTATTTGTATGTCACGAGATGGTTTCTACTTTTAAGTTACCGTATTTAAAGCAATAGTGGCACAGGGTGGTAAGCTTTGCCACGAGTTAAAGTGATACGCGTACTCCTACGCATACCTGTAACAGAGGTCCGAGGCCAGGGGGTCTGGGGGAAGGTACTTTTGTGTAGAGATTTCGGTGCGTATTCAAAAAAACGCCAAAAATTTTTTCGCCACTACGTGGCGAAAATGTTTTCTGGACTTTCTCGGGAGGGGGGGGGGAAGCCCGGGGAGTCCGACCCCTGGCTGGGGGAGGGGGTGAGCCCCCTGGACCCCCCGGTTACAGGCATGCTCGAGGATATACTGTACAATATACGTACAGTATATCGTAAATGGCTACTTGCCGACATTATGGCAAGAGGTATATAAGCTTCATACACTTTTATATATCTGGTTCTAACTCAATCTTATAAGTATAGCTAAAGTTCAGAATCGTGCTACTCGAGGTTGTTGTTTTTATCTGTATGATTGGGGTTACAGTTAGGGGTGTAACGGAGACGGGGATTTTGAAATTCCGGGAACGGGAAATTTTCGGGGACGGGGATTTTCGGGGAGGGGACAAATACCAATTTCAAAATACGTTCATATGAGCCACTGAATAGCTGTGACTTCGAATAATTGCCATCTTATGAGTAGTAGTCGTCCGCGACGTCTGATATATCAATTAGATTTTCTTACTCCTGAAAAATTTGCTGTAATTTAGGCCAATCCCTTCAGCACTCAACTGCCGATTGTCCAGGCTGCACTGATTGCATGGATTGGTACAACGCCGGACATCAATCGAGTGGAGTGTACCAGCTGAGTCCAGTAAGTCCAGGACTTCAGCCATTTCAAGCCTACTGTGATATGGACACTGATGGAGGTGGATGGACAGTTTTCCAAAGGTACGAAAACTTACCATATTTACTCTTCATTATGAAGTTTTCCATTTAGCAAACGCTGCAATCGAATTTCGATTAAAATAGAGAATAAATTGAACACTTAAAAAGAGTTTTCAAAATTTCGATGTTGTGCCTCTGTAAAAAATATCATTTAATAAACGAAGCAAGCAAATTGTACTTTGTTGCAGGCGAATAAATAACAACATCTCATTTTGGAACAGAACATGGCTCGAGTATAAATACGGATTTAACAATGGATTGACTCAAAACTTTTGGCTCGGGAATGACATTCTTCATGTTTTAAGCACCAAAGACCCTATTGTTCACTTTCGCGTCGACCTTTGGGGCGACAGGGCACCAACATCACAATATGCTAGTGGTTATTTGTGGGGGAAACACGTATTTTCGGTAAGGCAGAGAGAGCTACAGAATTTGAGGAATATTGTTAATTTCATTATATTCTTTATATTCTTACAGTTTGATGAGTTAATGAAATGCGCACAGCGCACAACAAAAAATTTATCATGCATGGCAAGTTCATACTTGGTCGCAAATTTTGTTCTGCCATTGAGAATGATTGTTCACAATGTATCGAGCAATGATCTGTAACCAATCGCCATCATCAGCCAATTAATCGTCGTGTATGACAAACAACCTGTGGCACAATCCCAGACATGGACACGGGGGGATGGGGAATATCCCCCCAAGGGGTCCGAGTCCCAAAATGAAAAAGTGGTTGGGGGAATGGAAAAATTGAAAACGTGTTCCTGACGTAGTAAAAAATTTTCGCCGGCGGCGAAAATTTTTGGTATCTGGGTGGTATTTGGGGGGATATTCAAAAATTTCCTCCATATCCCCCCAGCCGTCGAACCGTGTCCATGTCTGCACGATCCTGGCCGCAAAACTCCGCATCACCTATTGATGTTCATGTCTTTAAGAAATTAATTCATTTTTCAGGTTGACAATGAAGGCAGTCGTTACATGTTACACATCGCACCTCAGTTCGCCGGCAACGCCACCAGCGACCCGAATAACACAGCTTCTGGAATCATATACAATGACGGCATTGGCTTTTCCACTATTGATGACGATCGCAGCACCAATGGTACATGCACCAACGGCGACTACCAACTAGGGTACTTAAAATTCACATGACATTGCTAAAAGAATTCTGACCTAAAAATTTTAATATTTTGCACAATTCACCGGATGCTGGGGTACATTTCACAAAAATTGTTTTAATGATCTCATCTGTTGTAATTACAATTGTGGAGACTGTGGTGATTGGTCAACTGTGACATGCACGTGAAGAATTCACAACAACTCGCAAGCTCACGTCATAACTGACCAATCAACGAAGGTTCCCAAATTGTGATTATAACAGTTTTTGAAATAGTTAATATGCTTGCTAATATTAGAACGCTTCACTCATGGAAACGCTGAAGCATGGCGTATAATTATCGCTCTCAGATATCGTCCACTTTCCTATATTACATCCTTAGCGGTTGAGACTTGCGAGTGCGATCAACTTTTAGCTTCTTCGATTGTTGCTATTTAAGTAGATTAGTACAACCGTTTGCCTTTTTCGTCGGGCTTTTGAATTTAAGAATAACTATGAGGACAAAGCAGATGCGAATGACAGATAATGATGTTGTAGGGCTTGGTGGCTTCGCGACTGCACAGTCGTTGCCTTGAATGGCAAATACACCCCGAGTGTTTGGTCTTCCGAGTACGGATTCACTTGGTGCACCGGTGTATACTGCGTTAATCCAATGCACTCGGAAATGAAGTTGAGAAA
Organism: Plectus exinocaudatus; assembly: GCA_034698105.1. Taxonomy (NCBI): domain Eukaryota; kingdom Metazoa; phylum Nematoda; class Chromadorea; order Plectida; family Plectidae; genus Plectus; species Plectus exinocaudatus. The sequence continues at coordinate 10,041 of JAQGAX010000095.1, read as the reverse complement.
GGTTATTCCGTGAAGACGACACGATGAATAAGTTGCATGTGATTCGTAACACTTGCGCTCAGTTACCGTTAAACTAGCATTCGTCGTTCTCAGAAACTGTGCTTGTCAGCCAATGCAGTGTTTCACAAGCTTATGATTCGTTGTTATGTTTGGCGATCAGGCATAAACAAAACTGCAACATACACTTTACTTCCTGCATGAAACCCCTGCATGTGGGACTGTCAATTGTTATAAGAAAGAAAAACTCTCGGCACAAACTAAAATTACAAGTAATACATATGCATATAGTAATACATACAGTATGATAATAAAGCAATTCACGGGTAGTACTTATGCCCAGCTGAGGTGGGCGTACTTGATCTATCTGATCATACTTGATCATCCCGGAATCTTGCAGGAGCGCACCTCCAACGGTCAAGAGTCTTAACTCGAGACCCTCAATGAAATAAGAAAGATGAGATCACAAATGTTGATCTAGTGTGTCGTTAAAATTTTCCTCTTCTAACTTCATTTTCAGTGGTCTTATTTTATGTATGTTACTGTAATATGACGTTATTCTCCATTGAGTAGGACATCGACAACATCACATGGTCGTGTTTCTCACGCTCTAGAGATCGCAAATGTTGCTTTCCGTGGGAGCGAACGCAGATGTTGTTTCCGTGCGAACGAACGCACACGTTGCCAGTTTGTATTAATTTCAATCGTCGCCTCATAATGTTTGACCGTGTAAACAGCAATCAGGCGCATACCGAAGACACACCCAAATGCCATGCTGACGTATGCAGTATGCATAAATAGGGAGCATGTTGTAAATAGCGTTGTGATGGATGTCAAATGCCGTTAGCTGATAGAAATGGGGCAAAAACCAGCTGAACCGTAAAGCAAAAGATCAATGAGAAAAAACCGAAAATATTGATGTAGTGCATCGCAGACATGTGCACGGGTTTGGCCGTAGGGGGCGTACATATCTCCAGTCAAGCGCGTAGCTTGGGGGGGACGGGGGGAAATCCCCCGTCTTTGGGATTTCCCCCCAACAATTGTGAAAATTTCGAAATTTGTGAAGAAAATTTTGAGTTCCCCCAACTTTTGAATTTCCCCCCCGTCCTAGGACTTCCCCCCCCCAACTTTCGATTTCTGGCTACGCGCCTGCCTTCAGTCGGCCGCCTAAAGTAAAAAAAATTTCGCGCCATTTTGGTGACCTTTTTTGGAAATTTTGAAAAATTCAGCCATATTGGCGACTTTTCTTTAAAGAAAGGTCGCCAATTTCCGGCCTCAGAAAAACTTTATACTGAAATAATTCAAAGCTAAGGTTGCAAAACACTTCTGTTATCACATAAATTCACTCTTTGGTTCAAAAATAGGGAGTACGCCTGTACTAAAGACTATACTCTATTCGATTAAATTAAATACGGAATTTGTCCATAAAACGTGCCATAATCAGCTATATACAGTAGTATCAAAGCACCGTCTCCGTTCGTCTGCAAATGAAATGTACTACGATCAAATGTGCTAGAACCAGCTTACTTTGGATGTCAGCCAAAAGAATGAGGCTTCGATATTGTTTACCTCGATAAAAAAATCGTCTCGTATTTTGGCACCCTCGATATTTTGGTCTTCGGTATTTTTTACCTCGATATTATGTATCTCGGTATTTGGGTCTCGATACTTTGACGGGGAATCGGTCAGCCCCACAAGGGGTCTGTACCTCCAGGCCTGATCTGGGATTCAGTAGACCTACCGTTCTGACCACAAGAGGTGACTGTGTCTACCTCATGTTAGACATTAAGTGAATCGATTAATAATCGGCGTTTCGTCCAGTTACTGAAGCATGCACGTCATGTAAGAATTTTTGAAAGTTAACGAAAGGCGTTGCGCTTTTCACTTTATTTCACAAGACTTAAGTGTCGCTGACCACCTCCGCATTTATTTTACCTCTCTTTTGGTGCGAAAGGAACATTTTCAACGCTATTTAAAGAAAATTGCTTGAGAAGCAATCTTCGAGGAGAAAACACATATTGACGTTGGGCAAATATGTAGCGAGGCACGAAAACTAGTCAAATTGTTGTTCCAATATGTTCATCACCAATTCCGCTCATGAGAAGTCATAAAGTGCTTCAACTTGCACACAATATCGTCGAAATTGTGAAATTCTGTCCCTTTTGTGAAAACTGCAGTGAGACGAACGAACAAAGTAGCTCTGCTGAGGAGAAAGTACAAATCAGATGGCGAAAGCCGCCAATAGGATGACAGCATTTGGTATCCATTAGAAAATTGAGACCAAAGTTTGCTTCTAGGTTTGACTTGCTATTGCGACCAGCTTTGTAACTTCCTCCCTCAATTCGGTTTGCTTAGCTGCACCGCTATATAATTCATGTCATGTACGCTGCGTAAGTAATGAGTTGTGTAAGAATCAATAAGGCATGTGCTCTGCAGCTAAAAAGATTTCGAGTTTTGGACGCCTTCGATTTTTTTTTTGAATAAGCCATTTGCAGAAAAACGCGCATCAATGATCAGAAGCAAAAAAACAATCATCCTTAGAGAAATGCGATTACATTTTCATTCAAATACCCTAAAAATATCACCCCATACACAGTTGATGATAAAAAGCTGAAGGTAAGACGTTCGGCTGCAATAACTTCAGCAGCGCATCAAAACCGACAATATTTGTCAAGTAGACTATACAAAAATTGCACGCTATTATGCACTGATTTCGCTCTGAGCGACCGTCACCTTGCGCCCAAAACTCCATAGAACCGCAGCAAGGCTTGTAACCGTGGTCAAACATTTCAACATGATAGCCAGTTACACATTTCGCCGTGCAATTTAAAAATTCTTGTCCAGCGGGGTTAAACAAATATGACAGATTGTTGAAATCGACGCAGTAGAGCTGCCGTTGTCTCGCAATAAACCCATCGGTTCCACAGTTCGCTATTTCTTCCAGGCAGGCAAATGCGTCGCAGGTCGAATTCATTGTTGTCGTATTATTAAAACACGAATACGATCTTGGATTGATTTTATGTGTTGGTGGCGGTGGCAGATTAACTAGCTGCAATGGAAACCTAGTATTTACTAAAAAGAGCTGTTTATGTTTGAGTCTACTTCGCGCTGGACCTGTGACGACAATGGGAAAAGCCCCACAATTTCCGGGAGTCTCGTATCTATTACGATACCGGGAGCGAGAACGAGACTCATATCGCTTGGTATCGGTATTGGTATCAGTATCAAAAGTCTCGTTATTTTTATTTTTAGTCCCTTGACAGGCCTACAGTACTTCCTGCCCGGACTACAGCAAACACAAACTCTGGTTGCAACAACGCTCACCCTATTCCACCTACGTATGAGTTTCTTTTACGTTTATAAACGTAGTAAAAGCGTACCTGAGCCGTTGCTCGTTCTTCATGACGTTGTGCTTTCCGCTTTGATGCTTCAATCAGCAATTCACTTTTGATTATTGACAGGAAAGAAGACGAAAAATCTTCGCTGAATTTGCCTGAATCAACCTAAAAAAATTTAATCGTCATGCAACTTTCGTTATTGAAACTTTTACTTCAGTTATACTTTTTCTGCCTCTTCATTCACTTTTATTCAGCAATGAATAATAATACCCTTGATCATACCGAAATATTTAAATTCATTCGAGTAACTAGTTGCGATGAGCTGATCAAATATTAGCTCGGACAGCACGAACGAAGCCAATTTTTTCATCCAAAGAAGTATAAACTGGAAATTTGCTGATGTTGTGAAAATGACAAGAGATGTTTGAAAGTCAAACCCGTGACTTTCATAAAAAAAGGTGACATTAATCAATTGTCCGGTCCTGGTCGAGTTTATCGTTTCCACCCGCAATTTTAGTTATTAGCTATCAAATGAAAATGACCGATTCTTTGTTTCCGATGCACTCGTGGTCTTCGTTACAGTGCATGTCATTCGTTGGGCAACAGGTGTCGTCGCAGACAACGGACCCGGGTGGACAACACTCGCCACTTGGTCCACAATAGTTAGTGTCAGCTGGACAACAGTGGTCGTTGCAGCACACCATTCCTCGTGGACAGCAATGGTGCGTGGGCGAATTCTCGCAACAGAGGTCACCCTCTGAACAACAGTTGTCTGGACCGCACGCCTGAAATCTCGGTCACTTGATCATTAGATTGACGCATTTCATGATTCAAACACGTTTAATAAGACTTCAAAGCACCAAAGGAAGGCCTCTGATGATTTTTCAGTTGATCATAATGAAATACGCTTTTTCGGAGAGAGAGAAACGTGCATACGGTATCATTTTCCGATAAAATCAGTTCTGTATTTATAGTCGCTACGCTACTTCGTGTCGGAATTTTCGCGCAAATTCAAAAAACAGAAAAAAAAATTTGGCGAGAGGGTAGCAACTCTTTACTCCCAACTTGAGAACAAAATCTGAAACCCATGGATACCGGTCAATGGAGTTCGCATAATCAGGCAAAAATATTCAAAATTTTGAATTGCCACTCATTTTTGCGTAATTGTATAAACTTGTATCCTTAATTATGCAAATTTTTGCCTCATTCTCAACTTATGTCACCTGTTGCATGCACGGGTTGGGCTACGCAGAGCCCTCTTACCTGCACCGGCGGACAACAGTTATCGCCCGAGCAACCGAATTCGCTCGGACAGCATTTGCCATCGCAGCAGGTATAATCCTGGCTGCAGCAGGTATTGCCGCAGCCGGTCTGGTCGTTGAAACAGCACACGTTGCCGTCGTCGGAGCAGTGGGTGTTCGGCCCGCAACAGCCGTTCGTCACGTTGGCGCACGTCTGACCGATCGGACAGCAACCGCCGTTCGGTACTCCGACGGATCCTTGCGGACAGCAGTGTCCGTTGCCGACGCATACATCGCCCTATTTCAAAACCATTGATGATTTGCATCAAAATGTTCGTTACTGCGGTCATACAGTAAATGTACCTGGTGAGAGGTTTGGGGGAGGTACCTTACAACTTGAGCAAACCTCCGAACCCCTGGAAATCGGCCGAAAACTTTAAAAATTTCACAATCAGGTACGTATTTTTCAAGTTTCGCCTTATTGTACAAAGTTTACCTCACCCTCCCAACTTTCGTCACCCATTATATGTGTGACTGACAAAGAAGAATTTCATGGGCCATAGTCAATGATTGGCAACAGCTTTCTGTGAAATCGACAGTTTTGTGATGAAAAGCGAGCCAAGTTCGTCCGTTCCTCCGGCAAACTCATAATCAAAATTCTACTTACCAGAGTTTTACCAGTTCTCGAAAATGAACGACTTTCTCAATGCAGCCTAATTGTGTTAACAGGCCCCAATATACGAACAACAGACCTGTGGACAGCACTTATCCTGGCAGCATTCTTCACCCTGCTCGCAACATATATTCGATTCGCAGCAGTGCTTGTCCTGCGTGCAGCACAGCGCTCCATTGCAGCAGAAGTCCGGCTTCGCGCACATGAAGCCAGCTGTTGCGTTGCAGCACTGATAGTTCAACTTCGGAGCACAATTTGGTCCGCATGGAACTCCGATTGCTGGAGAGCAGCACTGCTCACCACAATACGGAACGGCGCAGCAGCTTTAAAAACGTATTATAACTGATTGTCCAATTTGCGTCAAAAGCTTTGTCTCAGAAATACTCCGAGATGGTCTTTAAATGGAAACAGAAACATAGGATATAGATACAAAAATGAATTCATATTTAATCAAATGCAGATTATTGATCAATGCTAACTTAAGAATGAGAGAAAAATTGTCAATTGAGTATTTATTCGATTACAGTCCACTCTTAAATAGTACCCCACATTTGAATAGAGCCCCAGGGGTTCGTTATATTGAAAAAATAAACCCCACGGATGGTTGCACACGTGACCATACTGGTTTTGTTTTTGTTTGAGAGAATCGTACAATCAATTCGTTTGCTGCTTAAATCAGGTCGACTAGAAAACTAAATCGAATTCTGGTATGCGGTAAATAACGAACGAAATGAGCATTTCTCAGATATAAAGGTTTGAAAAAATACAGCCCCAATCTTAAATAAAGTCCCATTCTCGATTTTAGCCTCAATATTTAGGTCAGCTCAAAAAGTACAGCCCCAGAGGTAATAATCTAATAAATACGGCAAATACATTATCTTATTTTCGCTGAACAAAAATACAGTGATACTGCATGACATAATACAACGGGACAATTTATGAAATCAAATGGTAATGCTCACGATTTCGGATAGCGACAGAACTGATCGAACTCCATGCAAGATCCATCATCGCAGCAGACGCTGCTGTGGTTACTGCAGCAAGTATAGCACACATCGGTTCCGACGCTGTACTGACACGTAATTTCACTTCCAATCGGCCAGCTTTCATTAAAAGGCGATTGAGTATATGAAGGGCAACTATTGGTGTCAGCGATTGTCTAGACAAGTGAACTGCAAATTAGGCAGGCAAGAGGGCCGCTGGAGGTTTCAATGCGGTGGGTGCATTATTTAATTCCCTTTGGATAGGTGCATTACTTTCTTGAAGAAAAGTTGAACAGATTCATACAGTTGAAATCATAAAGAATAACAGCTTCTACCGCCAAACAGAGATGGGCATACATGTAACAGGTGTCGAAAGTTGGGGAGAAGTACAGGAAAAATCTCCATAATTAGGGTCAAAAATTACCTTACTTACTTAAGCAAAAAATGGCCGGAATTCAAAATTTTTGCCTTATTATGCATTTTTTGTTTTCGGTCGATTTCCAAAATGGGTCCAGGTTTTTTCTCAGAATTAAAGGGATTCAGGGATTTTTTCTCCAGTTGGTGGCATACATTAACAAATGGTGAAAGTTCGGGAGGGCTCAAGAAAATTTTACATAATCAAGCTCACGGTACAAAAATTAACGCAATCAGGCAAAAAAAATTGATTCGATTCGGTCGATTTCTATGAGAATTCAGGTTTTCTCTCGGTTTGGGGGAACCCAACCAACCCCCCCCCAGATTACTTACATGTATGGTTTGGAAGAGTGTAACCTCCCTCCAACCTCCCCCACTTACAAATATGGCAGTGGAGGGGGTCGCGTAACCCCCAGCCAAAAGCCGGAAATTGTGCAACTCAGCCCCTCCTGCGTTTTTGGATCTTGAAATCCCAACTTTATTTCATATTGCCTGCTTTTTAATTAAAAAGCAAATGAAATCACCTCCCTTACCATCTGTGTCGACAGTGAAACAAAACATGCGACGAGCATTATTGATAAAATACGTGGATTCATGCCTTTTCGCCCAAAAATGTGTGCTGATACTTTCGCTCGTCACCGCTGAACAACCGGAGATTGAAAATTGCGCTCACGGTTTATGCGTTTACTGACGACTGCGCTAACCGTGAGAACATTTCGCAGATGTGCAGGTAGTCGCTCCAAATAAACTGACGTATAACTTCGTTTCAAGCAATAATTATTAATATTAGCGTAAGCATGATTTTTAAATCAGTTTCAGTTGTCAGTTTACTTAATTTTTGTGACGTCGAAATGCATCCAAGTAATTGATTATCTTTGCAACGAAAACTTCGTTAGTTTTGCTAATCGGCAGCTATCATAAGATGAAGGAGGTGCGCGCAGTAACGTTCTATTGAAAGCAAATACCGTATGTGACCGAACTGAGCCCTTAAGTCCTTACATTTTGAAAGGCTCGAGGAGTCTATTTGTAAGGGACACAATTTGAGAGGTGGGCTCTAATATTTTGAATGATAATCAGCAAACTGATCACACATGCGAAGCCCATTGCATCGGCAGGTTAACTCTCTTAACACTTGACCCGAGTCACTTTTGGCACTAGACTGACAATCTTTTGCGGAGTACTCCGTGACCATTTTTGTGCCTCTATTATGAGCCTGCTCACTACTGGTTCAATTTTCACAGTAGTCCTTTTTGATCGCTATAAATTGCATACTGTTATTAGAATAAAGCCTCGGAGCTCTATTTTTTCAACCTGCGCCGAGAGAGGGTCAATTTGAAAGGTGGTTCAACGTCTCAAATTACTGACAAAAATTTCTTCCACACATTGGTGCTGCATCTCGTCTTCATTTCATATGCCATTTTACTAGATTATCACAATCAACTAGCTTCCATTGAAAGCTACCCCTGTCCACGACACAAAAGATAGTAAAAAGTAGTCGGATCGATTCCTGGCATCATTTGATCGAATAACGCAATGAAGCCAACGACATTATCCAGATATACGGAGCAAAAACTACACGAGACCATACAATCGTATCGCGCAAGTTCCGCGCCCCACAACTCCATCGAACCGCAGCACGGCTTGAAGCCATGCTCGAATATCAGCTCGAGTTCGTTCGATTTGCACTTTGCTGTGCAATTAAGAAATTGCTGTCCTGCCAACGTAAACCGATTGATCAGATTATGAAAGGCATCACAATAGATTTGTTGCTGTTTCATAACAAAACCGTGCGAACCACACTGGGCAATTTCTTCTAAGCAAGCAAACGCGTCGCATGGTGTAGCCATCGTCGTCACGTTGTTGAAACACTGATATGATTTCGGATCGACCTTATGCGTCGGCGGCGGCGGAAGTATCAGCGGCTATAATAGGAATAATATAATGTACAGTCGAACCCGGATATAAGAGCAGGTCGAGAAATCGAAAAATAGCTCTTAAATCCGGGTTGCTCTTATATGCGGGGTCTATGTTTTGTGTGTTACCGTCACTGAATCTATTGCCAATGGACATCGCAACGTTGTTCTCTTCATCTTAAACGAAGAGTCACCATTTAAGCTTTCGAAAACATACTCAAAAGCAATAATATAATAAATGAATGTTGAATTTAATAAATTTCGAGCTTTTATGCATGGAAAAGTTCAAAAATTCGACCAAAAGTATATTTTCGGCATAAAAATTGCTCTTGTATCCGGGTTCGGCAGTATAAGCGTTACTGTTTAGGTCACGTGAACAGTCGTGACTTTCAAACGAGGGTTTTTCGACAGCAGCGCCGGACTAACGCTGCAGAAAAGAAGATTTTTATTTTAAAAGTATTTAATTAAAAATAAGTATTAAATTCATTATTAAATTAATCGAAAAATTATGAAGACTTTTTAATAACACATTTATTGAAATGAAAAGTCATTGACTTTTTAGTAATACTTTTTTAATTTTAGCTATATTATATTTTACATTTAAAAGTATTGGAGTATTTTAATCCTACTTTTTTAGAATTAAAGAAGTAGCTTGGGTTTTGCAGGCCGGAAACGAATAGTAAAGATCCCCTTTGATGATTTTGGATTTGTTCTCCGCCCCCAGTTTTTATTTCTTCCTGCTTTTACCGTTGACATTTTACATTACAAACTTTTGGCGATAGTTCTCAAGAAAATCATAACTGTAATTTTTCAGTCATCGACTTCGTCAAAGCATGAATCTTGAAAGATGGCATTTTGACCTTTGCGCTTAAACTGATTCGTCGAGCGTCTTTTGTGGAAGAATGTTCTCTTAACGGAGCTCCAATTTTATCTAGAAATTTTTTGGCGTAATCTATTTTCTTTGTAAACCCTCTGGAGAGGTAACCAATGGAGTCAATCGACCACATCCTGCCCTCTTCGTAAGAGAGCATCTCTGATTGCCTGAAAAGGTTTTCATTTACATCACGGTAAGCATTTAGAATTCTCTACTCGGTGTCGAGCGCTTGACAGTATCCCATCATGGTGCAGTTTTTCGGACAACATCTTCCGCTCATTTCGCAATAATAGTCTTGCTTGCAGCACAAATTCTGTAAATAAGTAGGAAACTTTATTACTATTGAAGAAAAAGATCAGTGGCTGCTGGAAGGGAAGCATAATTTGAACATGGGGTGATGTCGTGCAAAGAGAAAAGGTGACAGGGGAAAAGAAGAGTAGCGTGAAATGAGAATTCTTCAGAAACATTTGTCCACCGGGCGAAAGTGACCGCAACCGCAATATACTATTATATCATCCCATCTACTGTATCAGTAAGAGTTTCAGAGACGTTTTTGAGTAATAATCATAGGTGTAACCGGGGGGTCCAGGGGGGGGTGGGGGGGGGGG
>JAQGAX010000094.1:0-25117 GCA_034698105.1 Plectus exinocaudatus | reverse complement strand
AACAAGCACAACAATTCAAGGAACATGTAGCCTGCTTTTGAATAGCTACAATAAAAATTATGCCAAAACGAAATGATCATTTCGTGCACAATTCAGGAGCGCACAAGAGACGGTAGCGATCGAATGTGACAATGACAAGCAATTGTATAAACTACAGAAAGAACACTAGTTGCCCTTCCTTCAGACTAGCCGACCATTAAATGACGCAAACAGCTGACCGTGAGGTTAGCTTGTGGATGAAAGAAAAGACCACCTGGTGCAACTGAATTGCGTGCGCTGTTGCAACCGACCAAAACGACAAACAACCCAGTAGGAGCAACGAGCTGAGAAAAGCATGCAACCGACAATCGATCATTAATTACCGGTTTTCCTGACTACACAATTTTTCAAGCGCTGGGAACCGTACAGATATTGTAGGAGGCCTAAACGAGTTGCATTGGGACGACAAGAAATTGAGTGCGACTCGCAGCCGACAGTCGGAACAAGAAGAAGCACACAGATGACAATTGTCAACAACCATTCCAGTTGGAGGCAATAGACAGATTGAGCAGTCCTTGATTCGGGCGAGTATTCGAGCTCGAACAGCACCAATGGTGCTGCTCGTTCATTCGGTTCAACTAATTAATCAGTGGGAAAATGTCTACCTTTCTCCGAGGAAAACTCGCTTTCTGTCTCGACACGAACGTCGTCGCAACTCTGACACTCGGACGTCGAAGGCAGTTCCTCTTCTGACGAACTCAGCGACGGATATTGTCGCGAGAGGCGGGATTTACGGTGCCTCGCTGAAGGTGGATGATGGTGCGTCGACGGAGGTCCACTGGTTTTTGTTCTGCTGCCTGTCGAGTCGGGCAGCGTTTCACGATGAGTGCTCCCTTTGCCTCGTAGTTCCGCTTGCTTAGTGGTATTTCTGTTGGCATGCGTACTCTTTGCAGACATCGCGAGCGGCTCCCTCCGCTGTTCGTCCGCCAGCGGCGGTGATCGTGAGTCGCCACTGAAACCCGGCGATCGATTAACTGAGCGTCTCAATTCTGCTAATTACCGTCGGTAATCGGCTGCGCCAATTGCAGTTGTGTCTCTCGCGTCGCGTTCATCTGGTCGATCTGACGACCGCTTTCTCGCCAACGTCTCCTTCTTTAGGCGTTCTCGGCGATTTCGCTCAGCGTCGTCTTCTCGCGATTGTTCGTTTCGCTGCTGATTACTGCGCTCTCTTTCATAAGTGTCATCGAAGGAGTCTCGGGTTCTCGGCGGCCGGACGCCTTCAGGCGGCCGACTGTCGTAACTGCTCGTTTTGCGACTGGAGCGATCGTCGAATTGTGCATCTCTTGAATCTTTCGCATAACGGTCGCTTTGTTCGTTTCTCTTCGGATAATCGCGATCGCGGTCGTATGGCGCAGGGCTTCGACGATTCTGGCGATCATCGCCGGAGTCAGAGCGCCGAGAATACGGGTCGTCGCGAGCCCGGGACATGTTCACGTCGGCTGGCGGAGTAGCGCGATCGCGATCGTCGCGAGCTGGCAACGGTCGTCGAGCCGAAGACGGCGGCGAGCGAGTCCGATCGCGATCATAGTCGGGGACGACGTCACGCGAATCGTAGCGATTGCGAGCAGAATCGCCACGGTACTGGTCAGGCGGTGTGCGTCGCGGGTCTCTCGAGTCGACCGTCCGCCGGTCATCCTGGCCGTTCATGTGCCGCTGATCGGGCGGTGTCCGCCTGCCGCGTGCTTCATTCTATAATTACGTTTTGTGCAGGTATTATTAAGAAAGCTCGCCGCAACGTTGTCTACTCTCCAGCACATTAACCGTACTCGCAATGCATAATACGAATGCACAATAATGAGTTAACCTAACAATATGACAATCGTCCTTTCATTGCACTCTGAACTAAGGGTGCTCTTCCACCGTATCACGAATCAGACTATCAGATAGTAATTGCTTCATTTTTCTCTCTCCAAAAGCCAGAGCAATACCTGGTTCGAGTGATGACCATCACCGGGTAAAGGAAACATTTTGCTGACATAACAATTGGTGAGAGAAATCAGTGATGAAATAAGAAGGCAATTTTGACTGACCACTCGGCTCTGCTGCCTTGACAAGAAAGGACAAGACAAAAAAACAGGAAATACCTCGAGAGACGGCTGACGCTGCAGGGTGTTCTGCCGCCGCACTTGTTGATCGGGCGGCGGTCTGCGGTCAACGTGGTTGCTCTGCGACACGGCGGAGGACGAAGACGGGACGTGGTTGGGCGCGGTCGGCTGAGGACGTTGCTGCGCGAGACCGTTGCCGACAGGACGTGGCTGCTGCGAAGACGGCTGAGAAGCGCGAGACGGCAGCGAAGATTGAGCAACGGTGTTGGGACGGGACTGGGCAGTGGGCGGCTGCGGTGTGCGCGGCGCCGACGAGGGAGGCGTCGGCGACGGACTGGCCAATTGCGCCGCTCTCTGAATCTGCGGAAACGGTGGCGCCGACTCGCTGCTTGGCGTCACGTTCGTCTTGTCGCCCTGCTCATTTTCCGTTTGACCCAGTTGGAACCATTTACCCGTTTTTGCCAGTATTTGCTGTCTTTTTTGGCACAGAGAGCAGGCCCATATTGTCTGAAGCAGAAGACTTGTATCCTCTGGCAGAAAGGCAAGTTTCGAACGCAAACCAATGATAACACGCGTAAATAAAAGCTATAAAAATATTACGGAAGGGATGGATATAATAACTGGCGCCTTGATACACTGTCCATTACTCATATTACAAAGTCTCAGTATGTTCGTGCGGTTTTCTGGCAATTCGAATATAATCATAGCCGACATGTGTGACTGCCGAACGTGCCACGGCTGCGTACATGGGCGGGCACGGCGATAGGATATTAGTTACGAGATGGACGGAAGGAAGGGCGGGCGCCGACTGTGCGCTGCTCGAGTCGAGCCGCCAGTTGCGCTACGTCGCGTTCATTCTTCGATGTATCTTCAGATCGCTATGGAAGCGACGGACGGCGGCGGCGCCCCACCCTTGCCGTCGTGCCATCGATTTTGTCAAAGAAAAATCGACCCGGTCGAGCGCAGGTAGCCGCGAAATTGCGTCCGTCGGCGGAGAACCGGCGTTGTGTGACCTCGCGTCTCGCCCGTCCGCACTGCTTCCAGTGCCATCGGCTCGGTCGCAGCGAAGGAGGCGAGGAAAAAGCGCATGAGAATGGACGCAAAAGCGATGGGCAACTCGAGCCGACCGCTGTGGACTGGTGCCGCCGACGACGACAGCCGATGCGGCGACCATCGCGCGGTGTCCGATGCCCGCCGACGGCCTACGCACAGTTGTCATCGCGAATATGAGGCTATGTGCGAGCGCGGCTATAACCGGTCAGAAAAGCCGCCGCCGTCGTCCCAGTAATTAATCGACTGAGACCGACAATGCGGTTAGCAGGAAATTGACATGCCTATGCCGGCCAGAGACGCCCCACGCCCTTCAGCCAGACCGCCGGTGCGCAGCGCCGACAGAAACGGCAGATTTGCCACCTAAAGCCATAAGGCCATAAAAATTCATGGAACATCCGGCAGCGACTGCAACTGAACACCAAGCACAAAGCGGCCGCCGTGGCCGTCGAATGCGTGACGCGCTCTCTTTGGCAATAAGTCGCGGCGCTGCTCCGTATGGCTAACCCCCGAGACAACCAATCGATAATGCTAATGATAACGACGAGAAGCGCCACCGTTCGCGCCGGTGCCCACCAACGCGACTCCGACCAGTACGTTCTTTTCGCTCATAACACCAAGTATCACACACGAAACTACAAACCTTGTTCTTGTTGGTCGTTCGACCTCCGCAGCGCGCACACGACCTTAGTTGGCAGTAGAAACATTTGTGACCGATGCCGTCGGCGAACTTGGTCTTCTGGCAGATCTGGCAGATGGCGTCATCCTGAGTGCCGACTAATTTCAGCGCGTTGTCCTTACGCTCGGTGATCTGCTTTTCAATGTCGACAAGTTCTTTGTCCGCTTTTCTGCAATTGATCCGTCAGTCAAGCTACGTCATACAATAATTCCTCCCACTATCACCCATTCAAAATACGCACAGAAAACAGATCCGTAATAACATGTCATTTCATATAAAGCTCCCCTCCCTCACCCCCATCAATCTCATCGCAATGAGCAACACACTACTGCGCGTATAGAAATAGAAACGGTAATGGTGTGCGATCGACTTAAGAAAAAATCTATGGCAGGTGAGTAGTTGCGATGAGCAACGAGCAAATGCTGGATCATCTGACGGCGATGTGCGCGTTGGAGCGAAATAAACATTCATTGCCGGCGGGAAGGCGACCGCGTACGGACACTGGGCGGATCGCAGCGCTCGGAACAAAGAGGCGCTTACTCGGCGATCTGCGTCTCCTTCTCTTCTTCGGCGCGCTGCCGCATGAACACCTCCTCGATGATCTTGCGCTCCTCGGCGCTCAGATGCGACAGGTCGGGCATGAGCTCAGCCATGGCGCCGACTGTCAGCTAAGGGCGGCGGCTCATGCCCGAGTCGTCGACGACGACCGCCAGCCAAGGCGCAATATCCAGCGTCGAGTGTGCAATATTCCACCGAAGAACGGGAGCAACAGTGCCCTTGTGCCGGTAAAAATAATACAATACGTGGTCGGGGTTGCGTAGCGCAGGCCTCACACACAGCGGGTAGCGAGCTTTTATGGCAAGCAGCATTGGATCCTGCGCGCTCGCTGCCCGCCGTCGACGCCGACGTCGAGCTAGTTAGGCCCAATCGATCGGCCGTCCCCTACCCGCTACTCCATCGCCCGCTGCAAGTCCGACCACCGCCTGAACATGAAAAATTCAATGCCGCCAGAGCGCGCCAAATGCAAAATCGCCACTTGCTTCAATCCAATGAAACATCCGCGCACACGAGTCGGCCGTCGCACCCAAAGGACAAGAATGAGTACGCGCAAATGATCTTTTTGTCCGATGTACTCAATGGAATATATGTTACAATTGCTTTGTCGCTGGCGTCTAATAGCTGCACTGATAAGTGCCCATCAGAGAAGATATTCGTTGTATCGCGTTGGCATGCTTCATCGAAAGCTGTCTACGACTTATTTTTTAAAAAAGATCGCCAAGATGGCCGAGTTTTTCAAAAATTTCTGAAAAAAATTGCCAAAACGAAAAATCTTTTTTAGTAAAGCGGCGGCTGAGGGTATGTACCCCCAGAAAACCGGAAATACCCCCAAACCCTTCCTTGCACATGTCTGTTTTAAACAAAGGAAAAGTCCTGCCGATTAAGCATTGGCGAACGAAATACGAGGCGTCCGAGTGCTTGATATTGCATAGTGCAACAGCAATTAGAGAAATGAATCCCACTGTTAATGAAACAGTCGCTGTGCTGCAAACGCCCATCAGTATTATTTATTTTTGTGGCATACTCTGAAATATGTGTTTCGAAGTCAGCGCATTGTGCGATCGTTGATTTGTGATGTCTGAATATGGACCCAGCGTCGGCGGCATGTGCGTCTGCCCCATCGATAATGGCGACCGATAAGACCGGTAGGCCAGGAAATCTGCAAGTTTATGCCAACAGTAGATGGGGATGGGCGCGATGAAAGTCGTAAACGACCGGGTTACCAGGCAAAGAAATGGCGGCAATTACCTCGCTGGTTGATCTTGACGGACGCCGCGCCGTTGACCTCCAAACCGCAGCGCCCCTTCACCGGACTTGGCCCGTCATCCGTCTTCCGTGCTGGTCATGTTCAGCCCGACTGCCTCGCTCAGTTTGTTCGCATTCTCAGCCACAAGCATCCCGCTGCGCGTCATTCTCCACCCGTCCTGCTCCAAATTGGTCGCTAACCCGACCTCAATGTGAGAGAGATGGCGCGAGAAATTAGCTGCCGCTCATGCATCTTTTGTTGACGTCCTTGACGGAAATCAGCGCCGATTCGTCTTCCGTCACGATGACCGACCGGCCAAAGAAACTGAGTGCACTTTGGCGTCGCTTGAGTCAGTCTCGCAAACCGCCACCGGTGGATGCGCCGCCTCCTATTCCTTCTTCCTCAGCCACTGCGGCTGACAATACCACCATCATTATGATCGATGGTGAGCTGCCGAAAAGTGCCCGACGCAAACGGTTTGCGACCGCCAGCGAATCGCCACCCGCTGATCCTGAGACTCTCAGCTTGGATGATGTCGAGATAGCCGCCGTTCAAGACTCTCTGAGCAACGATGTGGACGCTGCTCACCCAGTGGGCGATCTGCCGGTCAGCGCTGAGACACAAAGGTCAGCGCCGTCTCCAGCGGAGCCGGATCGAGATCATCGGCAGAGAACACTCGACCCGATCCTACGCAAAACGACGCCCGATTACGGATCCTTCTTTGACGGTCGCGTGCAAGGCGCTGATCGGCGCAGTTACCGCAGCAATTTGCGGATAAACACCGAAGGCGACTACGAAGGGACGACGGAGGCCGTACACAGGCCGGGTCATCAGTTGTTGCATTTTGTCGACGACGACGACAGCTTGTCCGACGCAATCTTCCATCGGATGGAACGCGAACGTCGCAGAAGACGCGCCCATTCCACCCATTTCGAAATGAGAACGCCCGATGATCACCTGCTGAAGAGCGGCTCAAGCGAAGCCGATTCCATTTCTCGACCTCTGCCCCGCCAAGCGCTGCACCGAGATGGTCTGTCGCGGTCGATGCCCAAGCTGGTTCAATCCATGCGCATCACCCGTCACCCGACGGAGCGTCGGCGGCCGACCTGCGCTCCTCGACCGGCCCAATCCTGGTTGCATTTACCGCAGATGCCTGCCTCCAGTAATTGCAACGGTTTCGTTCATGCTATGAACAACTTCCCGCCCGGACAGCATCACTCAAGTCGGCATCCGATGCATGGTCCAGCTCGAAATGTCTTCGCCTACACCACTCTGCAGCCCTTGCGTCACACAGCGCACAAGTACCCGCAGATGCCCGACTGGCGAGAACAATCCCAGTATGGTTATCAACTGCAACAGCTGCGACCCACGCAGAGTACACGAAGAGTGCAACGGCAAGAATCTGGACGCGCTTCAGATGACTTGGCGGGTTACGCCAGTCAGCGCGATCGGCAACTGCAAGCCGAAGTATTCCAGGATGCCTCTGACGATGCTGGCTTCTTCCAGCAGTATCCCCAGCCGATGCCAGTTCAACAGACACCAGTTTTTGTGATCCCAAGCGTTGCAGGACAACCCACGTTGAATATCGTCGGTCAGGCGCAATGGCCTGCTGGTTATGGCGCGGCCGCTGATTCGGCTTCTACAAAATCGTCGGATAGCCCAGGGCAAACACGACGAAAGAGCGCCACCGGCAGAAATTGCATGCTTGGTTGGATGCTCGCCGTAACTGCGATCATTATTTTGGCGCTGGCAATCGCGCTGTTTGTGCAAGGTTGCTTTATTATTTGTTTCAAATTGCTCTAGCAGTCATTTTTCAGTGAGCAGGGATGCACAAGAATTGAACCAGTTGCGTGCTGCGGTTGCTGAGGATTATCAGTTCGAGCAAAACCACCAAAATGGAGGGCAAGGACTTGCCAAGCCGACTAAACCGAGTTGAAAGTTATACTCCACAATTATTTCATGTGCTTTGCAGTGTTGTTTGCAGCGCATATAGCGCGTGTTCAATGAGAAATAAGTCGCGTTGACAGCCAACTGATGATTAAATTAAATCGTTACTCATCACCTAATGACGGTCAAAAAGAGCAAATAGACACGTACACTGCACGAGGTAGACAACGGTCTTATAAAATGTTTGCCGCAATACAGTAGACAATTTTCAAACATAACTCGCCGCGCGCCATGATACAGTTCCATCAGCGATATCCAGAATTGAGGAAAGTGAACAACCTTGACGTGTTACGAGAATTGTGAGGTCTGATGCGGTCATCATACTGATTATTACCACATTATCAACGGAGTTGTGTAACATGTCGACTGGACAACTAAGCCAACGGCGCGCACGAGAGACTAGCGAGCTGAACACA
This sequence comes from Plectus exinocaudatus, assembly GCA_034698105.1. NCBI lineage: Eukaryota > Metazoa > Nematoda > Chromadorea > Plectida > Plectidae > Plectus > Plectus exinocaudatus. Next base: position 17,137 of record JAQGAX010000094.1, on the reverse strand, counting down.
CCGACCATCAGCAATAACAGTCGACCAACTAAGCAGAGTATGTGGCGTATGCGTCGCTAAAACAGAGTAATTGGTCGGGAACACGATCCGCGAAGATGACATGGCATAAGTCGCATCATGGCCCGAATTCGCGCTACCAGGGCGCTACCTGAGTGGTTTCATATCGGTTGGAGGGCTGAGGAAAGTGTGAAAATGAAAAATGGTCGCTCCGCCGACGCTTCCGACGATGCAATACTTAGTCCCTGAGTGGAGGTAAGCGTCGGCGGAGAAGACTCTTCGATTTGCAGAAGAGCACAAGTAGTTGAAGATGGAGCCATCGCAGAGAGTACAAGGCCGACTGATCGCCCCACAGACGGGATGGCGCCCGCACCCGCCCGGGACATTGAGAACAAGAGACGCTTCCCTGACAATCGGAACGGCCGCCGACCACCCATAATCGGTTCGGTCGTCAGCAAGAGAAGCGCGCACCTCCCAGCCCGCACGCACAGTACGGCGCCAGCAGGACGACAACGCACGGACAGACAAAGAATATGCACAAATAGTAAGCACTCCTGAAGTTGAAATTCTGTCTCACTGACAAACACAGCAAAATCGGAGGAATACGGAGCAGACAGCAAGACCGCGCGCGTCACTTCGCCGCAAGATGTACGACGGTACACACAGATACTGAGTCAGTTGTCACTCAGTCGTCCAAAGAGGTAGCCCGAAGAGAAACTAACGACTGGCAACACTACAAGACGAGGTCAGAGCACAACTAAGAGCAGAACACAATCGAAACGGAGACAGAGCTAGCTTATGGGGACAAGTTCACAGTCGTAGAGGCGTAGACACGAGGAGGTAACAGACCGATTTCAGCCGCATTCACACTAACAAGACGCACGCTGGCATATCAGCCAAAACCACACCATTCATCAACGCGAACCGAACACTAATTAATCAGTACGAACCGCAACATGTCTGTACAATGAAGGGTAAATACCGCTCGAGCAACTTGATAGAGAGAACAACTGCAATTCGATAACAGAAACATACAAAAATAACAATTTATAATTCGGATGAACGCACGCTCAACAAGCAAAAATGTACTCGGCTCTGACATAGACGGTGGCATCACTGGCCATCAACGGCACATTGAACAGGTAGTCAGCGTCGTGACTGGACTCGATGAGGTAGGTCGTCAACATATGGAATGTCATCGAGGTCAGCAGAGAGGTTTTCAGCTGAAAAAGTCGTCCTCGACTTTAGTCGCGTGTCAAAGTGGCTTACGCTGTCAGTCATGCTGAACCTGCAGCAAATGCAGGTTGAAGGAAAGGCCGTCGTTGGCCACGTGACCGCAGCGATTGCACTTGAACGGCAACTCGTAGCCGTGGTATCCCATGTGTATCGTGTAGAGCACCTGGTCTTCGAACGCCATGCGGCAGTGCTGGCAGACGAACCGCCAGTTGCCCGTTTGCGAAGCATTCTGCTGCTGCTGCTGCTGGTGAGCACTTTCAGCTGCAGCGCGTTGCTTTTCTCGATCCTGAAATTTGAGTTACAGTAATTGATATACGCAGAGATTTATTACCTGAATCAAGGCAGCGTTAATGGCAGCAAAGTAAGCTTGCGCTTGTTGCAAAGGATTGATTGAAATCTGCTGACGTGATGACGACGAAACATCATCGTTCAGTTTGAGTGTGTCGTGTTCCGAGCCCATTCTGTTGCTGGTCTGGAATTCAAAAAATGCGAAACAAATTATGAAATTGATTTGAAGCGCGCTTACATCCATTTCGTGATCTTCGGGTGCCGAGCTGCCCGAATGCGATGGCGACAATTTGCCTTGCAGACGGCGAGCAATCTGGTCCAGTTTGTAGGCCTTTCCTTTGCGCCGCGAGCTGCCACCGGCCGGTGTTTCAGCGCCATTGCCGCTCTCGTCGCCCGAGCATTTGCCCGATCCGACGGGCGAGCCGCTGCTTTCCGCCGATCCTTCATTGGTGCCAGGACTGTGTCCAGTCGACAGTTCCGGCTCATCACTTCCACTCGGTTCGCCCGACTGTTGGTTGCCGGAACTCGGTCGGCCATCGGACGATGCGCTCGTGGTGGCCGGCATCGTCGAAGACAAACCGGCGTTGGCGGTGAACGACTGGTATAAATGAGCTAGGTTCATGTTGTCGCCGGCCATGTTGCTCAATTGGTGCTGCATACTCTGCTTGATCAGTTCGTCGTTGATCGCCGATGCTGACATTCCGCCGAACTGCGAAATGGGCACAGCGGGCAGAGTGACGCCCATGGTGGCGCGAGCGTGCGCGTGCATCGCTGCTTCAATCTGCTGCTGTCTCGCCAGCAGATTGGGCAGCATGCTGCTCGGGAACATGCCCTCGCTGGTGACGACGCCGGAGTTGGTCAGCTGCGGAAGGAAACTCGACAGCGTTTGAGCGATTGAATGCGACTGCGGGTGTACGGTAGTGGGTGGCGGTGAATTGCTGTTGCTATTCATGTGATGACCAAACGGATCCATCGGGGATGGACCGTCACCTTGAATGACGGTTGTCGGACGGTGGCCGTACTTGCGCAAGTGCAACTTGAGACTGTGACAGTATTTGGTCGCGTAGGTGCAGTCTGAGCAACGGTACTGGTAGAAGTTGGAGTGACTCTTCATGTGCGAGTTCAGCATGGACTTGTTCACACAAGAATAGTTGCACTTCTTGCATTGGAATGGCTTGGAGCCAAAGTGGTTGCGCAGATGGTATTCGAGGTGGTGTTTGTACTCGGTGACAAAGTCGCACTTGGGGCAACCGAGCTGCTTCTCAGGCGGAATGTGCGTTCTTGCGTGCGACCACGAGTCCTCCTTCGATGTCGATACGTGACCGCACTGTTTGCATCGGTACGTTTTCGGCTTGCTGGACACACTGGCCGATCGCCGCGATGCGTCGGATGACTGCGCCTGCTGAGAGTTATCCGGCGTAACACAGGTCGTCATGGGCATGCCCAATGCCGAGGCGAGTGTATTTCCCGTCGTGTCCGGCATAAGTTGCGGCTTTTCGGCAAAGGCTTGCATCTGCTCGAGAGCAGACGGTTGCGGCTGAGTGTCAGTCGACATTGTCGCGGGTGTTGAGACTGGCGTAGGTTCCTCTGGTTCCAATCCGACGGCGCGTTGTTCGGCCCTCGAATGAAACTCTTTCATATGTCTTTTGAGACGTCCCTCGGTTCTTGATGTATAGTCGCACATAGAACACTGATGATCGGTGTGAGTGTTCATGTGTGAGTTGTAGTGGAACTTGGATGCACTTCGGAAACCACAAATATTGCACTCATACACTGTTGGACCGCCGGCTGTGCCAGCTGCCAGCGCCGTGCCGCTCGGGAGCGACGACGAAAACGTCGTCAGCATCGAGGGCGACGGGCCGAGACCGGGCGGACGCGACAACGGTGGACTGAGCAGTTGCGTGGCCGGAGGAGAAAGAATGCCCATTGCTTCGTGCATGATCTTTTCTTCGAGACGCAATGCTGCTATGCGATTGGCATCCGCAGCCGCGACCACGCTAGCTGGTACGGTAGAGATAGTATGCAGAAATCCGGTGGGCGTCTCTCCCGAAGATGGCGTGACGGCACCGTGACCGTTCGAAGGAGTTCGAGAAGAGTCAACATTGATCATCCCCTTGCTATCCGAATCTTCGCTTTGGTCCACTTCCATACGCTCTTCCTTTTTCAGTAGAGAATTCGAATCATCTTTTTTGGTCAACTCTTCATGAATTGTTGCAGAAAGTTTCGCGTCTGAAACAAAACGACACATTTTACAACGGGCATAAATATTATTGAAAGTTTCAGTACAGAGTGATATATTAAAATAACAATTGCATGCTGCAAAAATTGAATTGTAAAGCTACATAATTTGGTAATCATTTGAATAAGACTGACCGTAATGGTTGCCGGCAAAATGGCCGGATTCGAGCTGAGAAGATGGAGGCTGGAGACTAGCCGGACGACGCAGCTGGTGGTCCTGGTCGAGGCAAGTGTCGGCGATCCCTGAGTCGACGGCTGAGTGCGGTCGCGGTGGTGCCCGAATGTCGCTGAGAGAGGGTCCCTGAGAAGTAACTGGCGATTCCTGAGAGTGAGATGGGTTCGTTGTCGTCCCGACGACATCGACGATTGGGTCGGAGCAGCTCGGCGGCGGCGTTGAAGCCGGTGAGATCTGCTGGAAGGCAGGCGAGGTGCTCACTGCCGACGGCGTCGTAGGCATGCTGCTCGTCAGCGGCGTCGGCTGCTTGATGGTCGGCGAAGAGACGGACACGACCGTGCTCATCGGCGGCATCTGACTGCTGCTCCACATTGAGTGCGTCGACACGGCTTGGTTGGCGGCGGCGATGCACTGCTGCTGCTGCTGGCGGATCATGTCGAGCTCGGAGTGCAGCTGCGCAGTGGTGGCGATGATCGGGTCACCCGACGGCGAGCGCATGGGAAAGCCGTGCGATACCGGCGACTGCTGCGACTGTGAGTAGGCCGAGTAGAAGTGGTGGCGACCATCGGGCGATTGGCCAACGGCTGCTAGACGCGCCTGCTGCTGCTGCTGCTCGGCGACCAGCTTGCCTTCATCGGCCATGCTGGCGTACAGGTGCGCAGAGGGAAAGTTGAGCTGAGGTAGCTTATCCTGCGGCGTCTGCAGCGGAATGTTTGACTGGGACGGCGACAACCAGCCGTGGCCGGCCGACTGATGCGAATGATGCTGATGCTGGCCGAAGTAGCTGACGGGGTGGTGTCCGTTGCCGTTGCTGTTGCCGGGCCGTTGGAAACCTCCGATCTGCGGCTGAGTCGGCGAGACGGTAGGAAGACGGATTCCTTGCCAGGCCGGAGTTGGGCGGTGTCCTTGCTGAGTGGCGTACGGATCCGCCGATCCATTCGACGGACACCGAGGAAAGCCAGCGACAAGACTGACGGGCAGACCACTGCCTCCGTGAAAGGGCACTTGGAAGTGACTCTTGACGACGTGATGCGCGGCTAGAGTCCCGCCGCCCGCTGGATCCAGCCCGGGCCACTTGCTGCCGTCCGTTGCGCCTGCCATCCCATAGTGCGACATGCTCGCCAAGTCGGCCTGTCCGTGATCAGCCAGTACGCCGCTGCCCGTCCAACCGCCGTCCATCGTCGCTCCGGGCGGCGACTCCAACGGCGACCATTCCCGAGTCTGCAACATCCCGTCCGTCATCCACCGCCAACTGTCGGACGCAAGCATCGTCGAGCACACAGCCAGTTAGTTACAGTAGTAGCAAGCAGAAGGACGAGCAAATGCCCACAGGTAGAGGAACAGCTGCGATCGGTTGCCGCGGACCAGCCAACAATATAATCACTGCGGATGAATAAAAAACTTTCTCGTGATCAGAGGCCAACATCTACGTCGTGCGCATGGCGCGGACTGGCACGATAGCCGAGCATCCGACTAATTAAGCCAACTGCTCAAAAACAGACGTCGCATTAACAGACGAGTGTCAGTGGGTGCCATCCACTTTTTCGCCAACGCAACATACAGAGTCACGATCACTCCTCGCATGGCAACCACGGCGAATGCCATCATTACCATAAATGAAATTGTTATTTGCGCGCAATACGCATTCGATCACTTTTTAATTTGCTCACAAGGTTGTCACGCGCTGTCACCGAGCAAAATCCATTCGATCAAACTTAGAATCGCACTTTTTTAGTTCCGCTTATTAGCCAGAATGGCACGTCCGCACGTACGCAGTCGCAATGGGAACGCATCGAAAATCAAGCGAATACAAAAAGCGATTGGACGCGGGCCAGAATCGATTAAACGACAGCTTCCTTCCTTGCAAAACAAGCTTGTTTTTGATGACGCACGCTACAACTCGCCACAAGAGCTGTCCGTCGACAAATATCGCCATAACAAACTATCACCGCTCGAATGGACCGGATCGAATTATTTCGCGGAAAAACAGCACTCCAGCCGACCGATCGACCTACGCCGCTCACCTATCCAGGCGACGGACAGCGTTAGCGCACCTGGATGAAAAATGAACGAACAACCGAATAACGAGACAGCAGAGCAAATATAGAGGTAGCACAGACGGCGACCTATCGTACTACGACTGCATAATGAGCGCTCTTGGTTCATTGTCGTAGGGAAAGCAATTCTGTCTGCAGCTGGACGACGAGAATCGCGCTGTCTGGATGGCGAGCCTTCCACTAGTTTTTCACAAATACTATCCCAAATTAGGATCGCTTGTCAAAGGAAGTTAACAATTTGACAGAGATACTCCATCTGTATAAACCTGCTATTGAATGACAAAAACAAAGGAAATTCCTCAAATAGTAATTCCGTTAACAGTGTAGTGATTTTTATATAATGCCAAATTTGTACTGCTCGTAAAAATGAAGTGCAAAGGGTAGAAATAGCTCAAGTAATCAATTCCCTTCAGTAAAAAAATAATTAGCGATGAAGGGAAGGCAAGGCATGCGAAAGAAATAATGAACCAGTAGCTTAATATAATACAATAGAAAGAAGCAAGGGGGCGCGAGAAGCATGATTATATTCTGCACGCCTCAAATAGTTGGCACGGGCGGCGGCTAAAAAGTGCGGCGGCGCACCCCCGTAAATGTTATCTGCGCGATCGGCGTCCAAAACGAAACAAGAGGCGGGCGGTAGAGGGCGTTGCGAAAAAGCGGAATCAAATGAAAGAATTGCGCGCCCAATGTATCTGTGAAAGCGCGGTCGATATTGAAATTGTGCCAATACAAGGCCGTCGCACTTGGACGTTCTCAGCAGGAGTTTTCTGTTCGTCTATAGGGTGCGACTCGAGTTCGGCGATGAACCTCGAGTTGAACAGCCAGTATATGAAGAAGCACTCACCGCGACATGGACATGGCGTTACATGCTGAGGAGGACGAGCGACAAACAACTGACAAGGGAATCGGTGGAGGGGCGCCGGCCGGCTGACCGAAGAGAGCGACTGCCCTATCTCAGGCCGTTCTTTTGAGCGCGCTGCGTTCTTTGCGGCGAAGGTGGGCGAACGCGCTGGCCGTCGCGTCTCGTCGAACCAACATCTGCAAAACTTATCGCCACTGCTCGCCGCGTCCGACCAACCTGCGCCCTCCGCCCAGTCCGTCGAGGCGCTCGCCGGCCCAACAATTTGCTCGCCGCAAAAAACTAGTTTCTTTCTTACTACGACTACGACGGCTGTCGATCCCAAGGCCGCTATGCGCCGCCTCGCCATCCGTTCGCCTGCCGAAAAACTAAAGCACTGCCTCCTGTCACTTCCTCCGCCGCGCCGCCTCCGACCGCAAAAACTAGCGCGCGCAAAGACCAACCATGCCTGCGTTGTTGCATTTCATTCAGTAGCAGATTATTGGTGCCATTTGAAACGATTATGCCACTATCAAAATAAAAAAGATGAATGAAAAACTACCATGTCGAGCATTGCAAAAGCATCTTCAGCTCGAGATGGCGCTCCCGAAGAAGCGATATCGTTATCGAACAGTGCCCAGTCGCAGGCTGATGTCACTGACATAGTAAAAACAGGACAAAAATTTGCATCCGCAAGCGAAGCAAATCGCAATATCGCCGGTTGGAGCGCGGCAATTTGCGAGCAAAAACGGCCACCTGCTGCGCAGAAAACGTTCACACGTGACAATGATGAAAACAGGCGTCGTTTTCTAATCAACGAGCAACATACAGACACAGTGCGAAGTGTCATTTGCAACTTGGCCCTATTGCGATAGCTTTTGTCAATAACGTTTTCTGCTGGCTAGGTAGAAACCCGCATGCCTTGGTATGTTAAAAGTGGGTTGGTAATCAAAAGTCTCACAGGGACAATATTGAAATGAACTTCCCAATCACTTGCGATTACTCCAAGTGCTCAAATAGAAGCCGACCTCACGTTTGTTGCTGTTGACTTCACCCCAGTGCCCATGCCAACGAAAACAAGTGGGCAATGAAAACACAAACCGACACGTGATGAGGAAATGTTGGCAAAATGACAAGCAACTGTTAAGTCAGGAAGCAGTAATTGCCGAAGCCATGGAAACGCGCTGATGGCGATGGGCGGAAAACGAAAACGAAAACATAATGAGAAAAATCGGATAAGCGGATGAGAGTGATTCGCATGCCAAGTAGTACGGTATTCGTTTTCCAGTTGGCTCAGTAATGCCTACCTCCACGACTGCAGCAGTACGGCGGCCAGGGATGTGACCGGAACTGGGACGCTAGGAAACGAAAGCGCCGCCAACGCGCGGCAGAACGAATGGTTTTGCTCGGCGGAGGATTGCGCAAAACGTCGACCGAGTGGCCGCGCGGTCATCGGCCGCCAGTCGGCCGAACGAACGGCGGCCGCCGTCGAACTGACCTCGGCTCGAAGAAATTGTAAACAACTGGTCGCCGCCAAAAACTCTGAACGAGTGACCGCCTCGACTCGCGACCGTCCGTCGTCCACTCGAACGCCGCTGGCCGCGGGATTACCGGCGATCTGCAGGCCGCGTTTTCGCTCCACCAAATAACCGAACGCACCGCCGCCCACGGCCAATCCCCGGGCGCGTCCGAATTTTTCGTCGCCAAAACGCGCTCGATCAGTCTTCGCTGACCAGTGCCCACGGCGATATTCGTGAGAACACGGCGCGGCACACAACAACAGCGCACTGCGCCGCCGGTGTCAACGGCCTCGATCCTGGACACAGTCCACATGTGACTTTTTACAGCGTCACTAGTCAGCGTCCACCACGCACGTCCGTCCCCCAACGACCAGAAAACAGCCTATACTAATGGACAGTCCTCTTAGAAAGTCGGGCAGCTGATCGAGAAGGCACAGGAAAACAGAGAAACAAGGCAAAGCGATCGAACAAGACATAGTAGCAAAATTGGCACAGTAGCAAAATCGATCAGCAGGGCAAAACAAAACTCACCGGTCAATCTGCAAAGCGTCCAATCCACAACCGTCCTGCCCGTCGCCGTCGTCTGTATTCTAGCGATCACTTATCTCACATGCCGTCTTTGCTTGCGTCTGAAATGCAACTCGGTGGTAAGTGGTCGGCTTGACATGACGATTGGGCAGTGGCACAAAGCTAGCCGCGCACGCCAGTCGGCAATCGGAGATCGTCACCGGTGTGGCACTATCATAGCAGCCAATGGGCGAGTCGATCTCCGAAAACTGGATTTATTATGCCAACAAAAACGCGGCAAACACATACAACGAAACGTCGGTGACGCTCGTCCTGCACTGGAGGCGCTGGCAAATAAACCGCGCAGCGCAGGCTCATGGCCGACGCACAGCTGAACAAAAAGCCGAAGCCGCCTCGAGCGCAAAACCCCAACCACTATTGATTTTCCTCGACCACCCCGCTCACGGCCGTCCGTCACCGCCGGAACTCCAGCCCACCCATTCATTTTTTCTGTCCGCCAAGTGCAGGCGACCACTCGAGCTCGACCCGCACTCGGACGCGTTGGTAGCGCGGCAGCTTCAATCGCGTCATCAGCGACGCGCATCTGCCCATTCACCCGTCGACGCGTCCGCAAGATTTCATTACGGCTTGTCCTATGGATGCTTTTTTCATCTCAATTGCGACAAACGGCGCGGCCAGGCTGTAGCCGAGGTCCGCCGTCCCTGCCGCGATACGATAGCGAGCGTTTTTACACGACGTCGTGCCTAGCGTCTGTTATCAGATTGACCGTCGCTCCGTCCTGCGGGCGGGGGGAGAAAAGGCAGAAAAACGAACGCGAACACACGACCGAGGCAGCACACGCGACTCTCTGCCAGCGGTCGCCTAGCACGCGACGCATGAAAAACTCGCTCGCTGCTCCGGTGAAATAGTCGGCCGCCGCGCAGGGGCCAGCCGGCAAAAACTGTCTCTAAAAACGACCGCGACATAGAAACGTCAATGTCGGGGAAGTGTTCAACGCACTAAAAAACCTGCCCATCCGACGCACGCGCTTGTCAACTGCTCGAGGGCGGTGAAAGAAACAGCAGAAAACCGGCTGTGTCTGTCAGTTTTTCACGTATGCGCGACTCGAGTTGCCCCGGCAGAAAAGAACCAGAGCTCGAGTTTTTACTCGGACGCAGCGCGCTGTCGATGGCGAGCGAGAAGCGCAAACAGCAAGCGCCGTTTTGGCCAGTGACGAACGACCTCCAGTAAACATCTGCCTATGCCTCGGCCTTCACCCACCCACCGTTCGTTCCCAGCCTCCTTCCGATAGTTGATCACCGCCACTCTTTACTACTTAGCAGCAAAAAACTACGCTCCGCAACAAATCACTACCCCTACCACGTCGACTGTTGCTCAAACACAGCTGCGCGTCGACAACCTTGTCGGTAGCAATTGACAAGCGCACAACCGCTGCCCAGCGGTTGATCCATTCAGCCGCAAGGCTAAATCGAGAAGACGAGGCAAATCGCCAATGAGAGCCACTTTCTGCTTGCGTCACCCTCCGCATGAAAAAAGCATCACGTGTGTTAGTTGTGTGTACAATACTAAGCAACAGCTACGCTACGATAATCGATTCTTGAGCACCGGCCAAAAGCGAATCGTCGCCTTAGCGAGTGCACGAAGAAAGCACACGCGAACATTAAAAACAACCCGCCGAGCCCCTCTTCTGCTAACACCGGGATTGGAAAACGATCGCCAGAGGGGTCGCCTTTTTCATAAACAAACACGTGAACGCGCAGTCATTATTATACCCGAATGAGCTCACCTTATGCGACCGATGCTCTGAAGTTGATCGCCGCTGCTCCCCTCGCCAAGGGCTGGCCCTTGCTCAAAATCTGCAAGAGCCTACGGTAACAACTGTTGATGACGTCCGTTAAATGATGCGCGCCAACAAACACTGAACAGGCGCACCATGCCGCGACTAAAGCCCAGCCCAAGAAATACTGACAGCAGCAAACGGCGCCGAACAAAAGACAATGGTAGAGTTATTTATGCGCTCGTGAAAATGAACCTAAAATCGATCACTCTCTACGCGCAACCCATTGTTGGTCATGTGGTCGTCAAAAACCAATCCTGCTGCTTAGAATTTGACAAAACGTCGCCATGACAGCTGCCTAGGTTGCTAAGAAGTAGAGTAATTTCAACAACATCAGTAAAGAACTCATTTGATTAGCGCGTGCAAAAATGCTCACAATTAGAGCACCCAGGACGTACGCACAAAGCTTTTTCACTCACGCGCTACACACGTCTGACTAACGCAGGGCTGCAAAGAGGATTGCAGCCTAATCACAAGCTGAACGGTGATTCGTCGGGGAATTGATTTTGGTTGAACAATTGTCGAAGCGGACAGCGACGGTCAAACGTTATGGTGGACCGCCCGGCAGCGCGAGAACGGAAGTGATAAATTTTGCGTCGCCGCGGAAACATCTGCCCGGTTGGCGCACACAACGGCCGCTTTCTTTCCCACAGTTCTTTCTGGCCGGCGGCGTGAGCGGGCGCACTGGCAGATCGGTAGTCTAGAGAGCTCATTCCGTTCGGGCGAAAGCAAATCGGCATGCGTACTAAAAGAAACACTAAAGGACGCAATTTCATCGACGCCCAAGCTCGTCCATTTTGTCGAAACGAGCGCTGCGGGTCGATACGCCCGCCAGTGACCGAGTACGACGGCCGAGCTCCGACTGGACACTGGTCAGGCAAACAAGCCGGCGTTCAATTTATTTTTGCCATGGTTACAATCGCGCCGGCCGTGCCAGGCAGCGCCGGCCAGCTCGGGCGGTCATTTTGCGAAAAATCGATAGGCCTGACCGCCCCGCATGAAAATGACCAGTGTCCGCGACGGGGGAGAGCCGCGCAAGCCGTAAACACGCTCGCCGCCGACCGACCAACGCGGACAACAAACGCCGCCGAGTGACCATCAGATCGGCCGTCGCCGTCCTCGCATGACACACGGCCACGAGCGACCGCCAGACGTAAACGAATGAATATAATTTTTCACGTCCGACCGCCGGTCCCGCGACGACCTCGGCGTCCGACAACGCCGACCGCCGGCGAAACCGGAGAATGGCGCAAACAACGCCGCAGCGGAATCCATTTTACGCAAAAGCGGTCACTCACAGTAAACAACTGACCACCGTCGGTCGGCGAGGTGAACGAACGCCCGACGCAGTTGTCGGCCGCGCTCCCCCGCCGCCGCCGTCTTGGCGCAAAACAGCCAACCAACTGACCGGTGACATTTTTCACCGGCCGCGCCTCTTCGTTCAGCAGCGTTGCGTCGGGGAATCGGCCAGCCCGTCGGCTCCTAATCAAACCACCGGCCAGCGGCTGTCCGATGTTTGCGCTTGACCAGCCGCCGCCCGCTGCCCCTTGCGCCAGGTACGAACATAAATAAGCCGCCTCGGATGGCTCGGCGCTCATTTATGCGCCACAATCGCACAGTCTTATGCATCCGACACGCGTCCGTCATCCACGGCCAACCACAATGATCACACTCTGCACCCCCCATTCAACACCTTCCGCCCACTCCGCTCACTAATGAAACGTCCACAATATATGTCAAAAAAGTTAACCAGCTTCACAAAACTGCACAAAATAGCCAGAAAAAGTGAGATCGGCTTGATTTTGAATAAGACAACAGTTGGATATCGGCGGTGAAAAATAGACGAGATGAAGCGGCGTCTGCTGCTCGAAGGGGACAGCGGCGCTGGTCGCTCTGCGGATAGTCATCACCGTCGTGTTCATGCTGTGAATGGGTGTCAGGCCGGCGCTACCCTCGAGATCACAGTATAAGCAAAATAACAGCAACCTAGACTCAAAATTCCTTCTGTAGTCTGCTGGAGAGTGGGCAGCAGTCCTTGCCCTCGCCCACGCTGCTATCGACGTTCGTGACGAACGAACCATCTGGCAACCTGATAACTTCATCGAAATCGATTACCGCTGATCCAACTGCAACAAAGCCGACAACACCCCCAACGGCGTTTTTCAACGAAAACACTGTCAGCTACTGAGGAAGTCCCGGATCATCATCGAAAAACCAGGTGAAAACAATGGCCAAGCAGATGTGACTTCATCGTCGACGATAGAACAAAATAACAGGCAAAGAGAACAACCAATGTTGCCATCCATCGAACCATTTTCAAAAACGATGGAAAGAGTAAAGAAGCGAGTTCAACAACGGCCGACAATGACGACGACGGAATCACCGGATGAACCAGAAGAACTCAAAGACCTGTAAAACGACTTATCGCACTCCGCAAATGTCCATCTCACAATAACCGCGCATGACACCTTATACTTCAGCTACGCCGAAGACGCAGAATGGACCGAACGACCGCAGTGCACCCAGTCGCGCAGCATGCGCGAGATGGATCAGCACGATCGACGAGTTTCAGTGGGCGAGCTGACCGGTCGCGTGCAATACAGAGAGGAAGCTCGTTCATTCGTCGCTGGAGGCCAACTTGTGGCGCATGCGCGACCTTTCCTAAGTCCAAGTTGGCGACCGAATCCGACTCGGCTTGGACGTCCTCGTGCTCCATTTCAGCAATGGCGCCTGCACCTCTGACGATTAGCCCGATTGCCGTGCTCATTGACCAGCCCACACATTGATCAATTATCTGTTGCCAAGTATACCAAAAAGAGTAACGGTCTGCAACTTGCTGCTTAGTGCGCACAGTGGCAACGAATACCAATGAGATTTACATTTGATTGCTAGACAAATAAAACAGTTAAAACGGGCAAATTTCATAAAAAGGAGTGAGCATTGACGAGTGACAGAGCTACGGTGAAGGCGAGGCAACAAATAGCAGTAGGCAAACAAGATTCAGTGAGCAGCGCCAATTCAATTTGATACATGATGCAAGCAATCGTCGATAGCTTCATTGAGCATCGCACCCCAAATCTGTTGAGACAATTCCAATTTGAGCGCATATTCGTCACGATCATAATCGACCCAGTCGGGTTCTTCGTCGTACATTTCTTCGAGCAGAATTTCGTCGACGCGTTCCAGCCGTCGTCGCGACACCACTTGCACACGGGTTTTCTTGCGCTCGGCGGTTGGCGGCGGCAATAAGCGCTCCAACACGTGCGCCTCGAGCACCGATGCCAGCTCGGCGGCAGAACGCGGTCTGACGCGCGCCAACCGCGACAGTTTCAGCTTGGCCGGAGCGACGCCCTGGTCGCTCGTCTGCTCGTCGGCGAACAGCTCGGCCGTCATCTCGGCGCACCAGTCGCAAAGCATCGTGCTGAACAATTAAATAATTGAGCATCAAAACGTTCGCTTCGATTAACTATGCGCAAGGAAACTGAAATGCCAACCGGAATGCGCGGTCACTGTCGGCAGCGATAGAACGATCGAGACTGAAACTGCTGATCGGCAGTGAGAAAATGTGTTCCGGATGAGATGGCTGGTCGAGCGGCTCGCCAAACCGCCGACGCTGCCAAAGATGATCGGCGATGCCGAACACGATTCGGCTCAGGTCGTCACGCTTGCACGGAACCGCCGAGAAGACGTCCTGAGTAAAAGCGCTCGAAGGCACCGGCGTCCGAGCGCTGACTTGGACGACGTCCGCGTCCGCCTTTGGCAGATCGTCGTCCATCCATTCTTCGTTTTCCAGTTCACCAGTGGAATGGTCGCCAGCAGATTTGTCCAAATCCAGGACTGGTATCTCTGGACCGAACAATTGCCGCGGCGATTTGACCTAATTGATACTGATTATTTGAAAAAATATCATTGAAATACTTACTTGACCACCAGCGCCGGGTGACCTTGGTGAATGCGTTGCAATGGCCATGAAGCGGTCGCGAGGTTGACGAGGACTGAGCGAGTTGCGCGGACTGGGCAGCTCGTTCAGATGGCCGCTGGCCAACTGCTTGACACGGTCGAGCGTCGCCCGGTCGATCACCGCGTCCAAGTCCACATTGTTCCGCTTGGCCATCGCCGCGCGCACTGTATCGTCAAGCGCGTCGTCCAACGCTTGCTTGAATATCTGATCGGTCAATCGCTCCTTCTTGTCCTCATCGGCCTGCTCATTTCGGCCAGTCGGTTGCTCATCGACATCGGTAGATTGCTGTCGCTCCAAATGAGGCTTCGACGCTTCGTCCTTAGCCGAAGCGCTATTATTTACATCGAGCTGCTCATCGACATGGGCAACAGGTTCTTTCTAAAAAATTGGAGTTGTATCACGATGCACAACAGCACTCCGCCCATATTACCTGAGCTGTATCATCGGCGACCAAATGTTCTTCAACAGAAACCGATGATGACACAAGCGCTTCTGGTTCGGCTTCGTCGGAGAGTGAAGAAACGTCGTTCTCAGTCCTTCGATCGTCTTCGTCCAACTCATCGCCGAGCGATCCTGCAATCGAATATGCTGCATGTCAAAAATCTGCTCAGCAACGTCCCAACCAGAATGCTTGAGGGACGGTTCCTTCAACGACTGCTGCTCTTCGCGCACAGACGGAGCAAAGGGAGGTGAGAGTACTTGTTCTACTTCATCGTCAATGGCTATCACATTTTTCGTCTCCGCCTTCTCAGCCGACTTCGCCTTAGTTTCAGAAGACGACGAAGCGCTCTTCGAAGCTGACGTGCTGGATGAGCTGCTGCTGGTAGTTGTGGTCGTCTTAGACGATGACGACTGCGTGGTGGCCGACGGAATAGCAGTTGGAATCGACTCGCTCGAATCGACTGCCTTAACGAGCGACTCATCGATGTTCTCGTCCATTTTGACAGCGTCGACTAAACCAATGAATTAAAATGAATGATCAGCCTCTGAATCAAGTGAGTACGTACAGGCATTATTCCAGTCTGAAGACGTCTTAGTTGGACTAGGAGGCAATCTTCTGGGGCTGACGACCTTCGTCGGACTTCCTTGGCGCGATCCTAAACACCGGCAACATAATATAGCATCAGACAGCTGCTGCAAGCGTGCGCTACTGACCTTCGAGCGAGCTGCGAGGGCTTCTGATGCGTGGAGGCGTTCCCGGTCTGGAGAAACTGCCCGAAGCAGTCGACTTTTCCAAATCCTGCAGAGTGTCCTGCGTCTGTCTGATGTACTTGTCATAGGCCTGCAAGGTAATATGGTGCGTAAGAAAAGCACACTGATAGTGAGAAGTGACGCAACCTCAATCTGCTTGGCGAGCGACTGCTCCGTGCTGACGAGATGCTCCTTGGTTCGGCGGTTGTGCTCGCGTTTGAGTTTCGCCGCGAATTCGCGCTTCTCAGCCAGATTGGTCTTCAGCGCCTGAATACGAGTTTCCACTTCTGTGTCACCTGTAAACAAAACAACTCGGTTCGTCAAAGTTCAGTTACTCTGCAGTGGACACACAAAGAACGAACCAGAAAACGAAGTGGAGATTGACTCGACGTCCTTGCTCAGAGACTTGCGACGGCGATTTGGCCAGGATTTTCTGCGATCCGACAGCGATGACGACCCTTCGGACTTGGACCGGTCGCTGGTCGCATCCCTGATTGTCGTCTTGCTGGCCGACGACGAAGAAATGCCCACCGTGGGCACTGGTGAATTCGCCTCCGACTCGCTCGTCTTCTGTGCAGTTACCGCTTGCTCCGACACCGACGAAGAGGTCCGCTGCGTCGGCACAACGACAGAACCCTCATCACGGATTGAATCGCTCAACTTGACTTCGTCAAGACGTATCCGCATAGGTACTGAAAAATTCAGCAGAAATTGAAGATCAAGTGGCATTATGAACGTAGTACGCAAAAAAAGTTACCTGGTTGGGTCGAATGGGTAGTGCTTGATGAAGGTTTTGATGATTCCGACGTGCTCGTAGTGGATGAAGTCGAGACGGCATTTGATCGGCTGCTCTTTTTCTTATCTGAACCGGTTCTGCTTCCACGATCATCGGTCTTGTCCGCTTCAAGCCATTAATGAAAGAGCTATATAAGAAAGATGGAGCTTACGAGACTGGAATAAAGATTTGCACGCGCGTCGCTCGAGGGATACGACCTCCCGCTCTTTTCGTTCCAGGTCGCGTCCAAGTTTCAGTAAGCGCTCGGCAGCAACGCGACGCTTTTCCAGCTGCTCCTCTCTCGTCCGTCTGATTTCGTCGTTGTTGAGGACGCTAAAGAAGACGCTTTGCACTGAACGCTGCTGTGAACGATGCCGATCCACCTGTGCAACGTCTGATAGGAAGTCGACGGCGCCAAATACTGAACAGTGTCGACGGCGTTGATGCCCGCCCCGCTCAATCGCTCCAGTTGCCATTGCTGGTGCAAGGTCAGCGA